>VSMD01020952.1:0-46420 GCA_008750895.1 Mirza zaza
GGTTGCTGTGAGCTAGGCTGATGCCACAGCACTCTAGCCTGGGCAATAAAGTGAGACTCTGTCTCAAAAAAAATTATTGAGAAAAATTAAAAAAAGAAAAAAAATTTTTAAAGGGTAATGAAGATAGCCTTTATGTACAGATTTTAAAACTAATAAAGATGCAATAATTAAAGCAGTATGATTTTGTTGAAATGTCAAACATATCAATGTAATCAAACAGAAAGTTCAAGAATAGATATTAGTATTAAAATTTAGTATATGAAAAACATAGCATTCCAAATTGGTGGGAGAAAAGATGATTTTTCAAGAAATTGTACCTGGATATTTCTGTAAATATTTGGAAAAAATACAGTCTCAGCTCACACCATTTGGTGTTACAGAATTTAAATATAAAAAAAACCAATAAAAATGTAAGCAATATGGATGGATGTCTATGTGATGATAAGTTGTAGAAAGATTTCCTAAGCATATGAGAGAGTAGTTAAAAGCACAGCGGAACAAGCAACTATTTGATTATGTGCAAATATAAAATTTCCAAACACTTCACAACACTAAAAAGCAAAGAAATTGTTGGTTCCCTCTCAATATTTGACAAGTGTTATCTTTTGTTTTTATTTCTTAGAAGTAGAGTAGAAATAAGCTACCTAATTAGCTAAGATATTTGCCTTAATGTAAAATAGTGGTGATGACAAAACCCAGTGTTTTAAGCACAAATAGGTGGAAGTTCTTCCATTCTAAACAAAATTTGTCTATGAAATAATGTGAAAACAATGTAAAAACAGGGAAAGCTAATCAGTATAAATGGTCTACAGGTGTTAAGACATTCTTTTTATTTAGCTGATTATCATCTTAACATCTTAATCAGGTAGTTTTTTTCCTACTCTATTTCCAAGAAATGAGCAAAAGAAAATAATTGTTAAGTAAGAAGAAAGGGAAACAACATATAGCTGCATCCTTTAAAAGGTAAAAAGTATGGGGAGATGAAAATTGGTATGTGTCCAATACCAATCCTGAGATTTCCTGCAAGATTTTCAGGAAGAAGGAGAATGTGAATACTGTGCTCTGGAGGTCCTGTAGGGTGAGCCAATATTAGCCCGGTTTATGGACATCAGTGCCTCTGAGAAATGCCCTACATATTGGCCAGCCCTGGGGTCCCCAACCCCAGGGCTGTGGACTGGTACCGGTCTGTAGCCTGTTAGGAACCAGGCAGCACAGTGGAGGTGAGCATCGTACAAGCAAGCAAAGCTTCATCTGTATTTACAGCTGCTCCCCATCACTCACATCACCACATACGCTTTTCCTATCAGATCAGCAATGACATTAGATTCTCACAGGAGCGTGAACCCTACTATAAAGTGCACATGTGAGGGATCTAGGTTGTGCGCTCCTTATGAGAATCTAATGCCATCATGATGATCTGAGGTGGAGCTGAGGTGGTGATGCTAGTGCTGGGAAGCGGCTGCAAATACATTATCATTAGCAGAGAGGTTTAACTGCACAATAAATGTAATGCCCTTGAATCATCCTGAAACCATCGCCGACCCCCCACTCCAGTCCATGAAAAAATTGTTTTCCATGAAACTGGTCCCTGGTGCCAAAAGGTTGGGGACTGCTGGGCTAGCCCACTACTGTGCCTCTCACCAGAAGTGTCCTGAAACATGTTATTAATACAAACATTGCAAAACAACCCTCTATATCTTGCTTCAGCGGGGAGGCTTATCATTGTCATGGTAGGTTCTTGGAGTCCTCAAATGAGTTGAAATTGATTAGGAATTATAAAATCCAAACTTGGAATATTAATTACTGCTTCTCTAGACCATAAAATTTTATGGAAAAAAATTTGTTTTACTTTTGTAGATCTGTATTATTTATATAAATGTCTATAATATATTACTTTTTCATAATATTAATGCTAGTATTTAATGTCATTTAATTTTCACCAAAAGGAAGTCCTATAAAGAAGATACATTCATTATTCCACTTTTGCAGATGAGGACAGTGTGGCCTCACACACCTGTGGTCTCACATGCAAAAATCAGTAAAGCTGGGTTGTTTTCCAGATAGTTACTTTAGAACCAACATTCCTTAGCATTATGCTGTTCTATCTCCTTAAACCCTGCTGTCTTCATATATAACATGTGTAACCCAGGGTGGAGGTAATTGCAAAAATATATAAAATATGTTTTCCAACTTATCCCTTTCACTGCCCTTTGAAGCATGAACTCTTCCTTCAGCAAAAACATGCACAAAGGGATTTTATCAGCTCAGGCCTGCTGCTGTCTGATGAATTAATTTAGAAATCAGGGAGAGCTTATAAGTTCTAGAATAGTTGGTAGCTCATATCCTTTAGATTGTCTCCTTAAAATATTAGATGGCTTATGTGGATTTAAGTAAATGGTTTACAATATGTTCTAGATGCTGAGGTACACAGGTAGCAGAGCTCATGTTCAGGTATAAAAGTATAGGGGTCACAGTGGGCCTGTAGGTTGGGCATTTTCATGACAGCACATTCTGTCTCACAGTAGCCAGCTTCCTGGTTGGGTGGGTGGTTGCAAATATAAATAAGAATGGCTCTTCTACCATGTGACTCCCACAAACTAGTCCTAGTTCAGAACAAGTCTACCTTATATGAAATAGCTCCTCAAAAATTTGAAAGTGTAGCCTTCTCTTCTCTTGGCTAACCAACTGTTCCATCGACTTTTCCTCAAAGATGTGTTTTTCTACATTTTCACTTCCCTGATAGCTTTCTGGACAGATTCCAATTTCATGGTGATCCTCCCAAATGGTGGCACCTAGAAAGGAACACAGTTCTACCAGTGGCCAACCAGTGCTGAGTACCAGGGGACTGGAGGGTGCACTTACAACGTACACCAAGCATGGTAGTGCAGCCCAAGATTGGGTTAACATTTTAGCAGGCCCAGTCACACTGCTGGCTTGGGCCAAACTTGTGGCCAACTGAATACTGAGCTGGTTTTCAAATGAATAGCTTCCAAGCCAGGTCTCCCTAATCCCACACTTGTTGCAATTGATTTTTTGGATCCTCAATGCCACACTTCACATTAATCCCTGTCAAATCATGTTGTTTTGGCCCAGTGTTCTGGCCCTGATTTTACAGTCAAGGAATTGTGGGGCTGAAAGTGTATTTGTATGGTCATCAGCTGTAGTCATCCTCCTTGCTGTCAGGGAAACTCCTCTTCCCAAGTCTCCCCCACTTCCTCCAGTTCTAGGCCAGTTGATTTTCTTTGGCATGAGCCAGCTCTGGGCCTAACTCTTGCCTAGGGTCAGAGACAACAATGGTAACTTCCTGCAGACTCCTTTTCTCTCTGCATCTCTCCTCTGTTTTGCCCCTGATTTCTCATACCTTCGAGTCTTTAGGGTGGTGATGATTGTACCTTTTGCTTTGACCACTCACCTTATGCTGTTCCCTTCTGCTCTTGACAGCCATGCCTTCCTACTTCCTCTTATTTATTTGGTGATTTCCTGGCCTTTGACCCATTGTCTCTGGTCCTCAAGTTTCCCATGCACTGTTTGAGAGCCCCAGTTCCTTGACTTTTCCCCCAAAGTTTCAGCTGCCTCGTATCTGATAACACCTTGCAGCTCTGTGTCATTCACAGGTTTGGTAAGTTCACTTTCTCTGACTTCAACCAAAGCATTGCTGAACATCATTGATGAGAATTGAGCCAAAGGGAGCCTGAGTTGCTTAGTTCAAAATTAGGACTATTTTGAATATATGTCAACTAATTTTGAATCCACCTAATGGCTCTGCATCTGGCCTTTTCCACAGGGGGATTATAGGAGACCTTATCAAATGCTTTGCAAGAATGAAGGAATACTACTATATCCACAGAACCCTGGCCTACCAATCTGGAATCCTATCTTCAAAAGAAAAATGAACTTGGTTTGCTCTGATTTAGTCTTGGTAACTCCATATTGGTTTGTTGGTGATCGCTGTCTAAAAGGTCTCTGACCATCTCTTATCTTGGATTTTGCCAAGAATTAATGACAAGCTTACCAATATGTGTTTTCCTGAATCCTCTGAATTTCCCAGAATTCATTTTCTGGGAAACTTGTTATTTGACCATCTTAAATCTCCTAACAATTCTTCCGTTCTCTGTTCTGTGGGTGATGCTAACTAGTACATATAATAGGTCCAGGAGCCCTCCTAGATTCACCTGGTATAACGGTTTTGGTGAACTCATTCAAAGCAATCTCATGACTGATAGTCTCATAGTCTCATGACTAATTTGGGCTTTAACTTTCTCTTTCCCTTATTTTTTTCTCACCCTTCTGGTTGGAAGACCAGTAATTCCTACAGACATACATCTTCTCTGGGAACACTGTTATTTTCCCCAGAAGAATTATATTCTTCTATTAAATTATTTTCTTAATTTTAAAGGAAATTATATATTTGAGAGACTGAATCATAGTCACGAATCCTGTCACATCAAGGTTCTAGTTACCTGTAAGATCACGTTCATCTTCTTGTATTAAAATTTCAGGGCCACTTATTCATTTCATGGCTTTGGTCTATTGACATTTGACTGTATGAACATTGTTTCCAGCGGTTTCCCTGATTGCTGTGTATTTCTTCTCTAAGCTTCACAGAATGTGGTCCAGAGTTCCGTCTTGGTCCTTTTACACACATAAGCATCTTAGAGGCTGGCCTAAAGGAGTGTCCCAGCCAGGGGAACTAGGATACTAGCCTGGGAAATGGTGTATCGGGTTTCATCCAGGAAGATCACACCCTGTTGGTCTAGATCATATAAGATGCTGTTCATGAAGTGTTACAATTTGGCCTGATACAGTCTGGTCCAAGGGCTTCATCATATACTCATAGCAACCTGTGATGACTCTTTTTACCTTTGGGAAAAGAGAGTGCTACCCAAAGGATAAGAGCAAAGGTTGGGCCAAGGATAAGTCACAAAGGTTGGAGCTTCAGGGAACCCTAACTCCCACATTTGGGAAGTAGGGAAGACTGAAGGCTAGAGAGGGGCAAGGACTTGGCCATAGTAACACAGAGTTTTGTTTTGTTTTACACACATTCACATGTGCATTCACATATATACCCCCCTGGTTTTCTTTCCTAAGAGTTTGTGTTTGAGGTAGTTCTGATAACTGCAGAGTAGCAGAACTTGGGTTGGAGTTCAGGTCTCCTGGTTCATGGGCCAGTTCTCTTTGTCTTCATCATATCGCAGCCATTTTGTTACCACATTGGATTTCCAACTATTCTCAGACACAGGAGAACATCACCTGGGTTGGGATCCCTAGATTTTATGAAAGGAGATCTTTAAATGGGGTGTCATCCTTTCCTGTGGGTTTAAATAAAATCTGCAACAGCTGTCAAAGTTTTGGGTTGGGTTTTTTAAAGAAATGAGAAGATATACATGGCTTTTATGAAAGTACTGTTCTAAAATGTGTCATGTTAATGTTTTTCAGGGACTCCCTAAGTCATCCTTCCTGACCGAGGAGAAGAGAGCTAGGCTGAAGACCAACCCCGTGAAGGTGCACTTTGCTGAGGAAGTGCTTGTCAGTGGACACAGCCAGGTGCGCCACTAGTCAGGGGACTGAGATTACTCTTCATGAAGGTGACAGGCTGCCTTCTGGCGCTTAACTCCCTGCACCTCTGGATTCTTGCAGCACTGAGAGGAAGCACAATGTGCAATGCATTTGCCAGAGGGTTTGTGCATCCTGTCAGTGAGATGCCGGCGGACCAGGGACGAGGAGAGCTGGTGGGGGCTCTGGGCCATGGGTGGGGACCAGGTAGAAAAGCACTGGGTGTGGTTCTCTGTTACTCTGTGACTCTATTCTCCTGCCCATGAAATTTCAACAGATTCTAATAGTTAATTTCTAATTGTGAATCTTTAAACTTATTATTCCCTCTGCAGGTGATATATTGATAATAGTGATGGTGGTGGTAGGGATTGCTTTTTGTTTAAGAGCCTATCATCTATTGAACCTTTATTATGTGACCTAAAATTTTTGTATACATAATCCTTAATCATTACAATACCCTGCAAGAAAGGGAATTTAATAAAAGAAGCAGAGGCTTGAGAGTTTGAAAGACTTAACATCTAAGATCACATAGTAAGAAAATGCAGGGGCCCAGTCTCTGTGACTTCAGTTATTTGGTTTTTCACCACGATATGTTGTCTAGTACTTTTCGAAATGGAGAGACCCGGAGTTAGGGGTTCAGAAGACAAACTTGTAAAGGGAAAATGTTGGCTAGAGTTTAATATTAATGCAGATTATTGCATAAAAGCCACATTTATTCATAATTAACAAATTTTCCCCCAGTGGTCTGCAACTATTGTCATTCCAAAATCAGCAATCATGATTAGATTTTGAAACTTTCAAGTCAAAACTTGTTCTTATCAGGTCTTCTCACCATAGACACCAGCAAATGGGGGCAGGAGGAGGTTATGGCCATTTTAACAATGGCTCCAGGTTACCTGTTCTACATCCACGGAGCCCTTATGACCTACCTATCCTGCTACTTACCTGAGCATACCTTCAGTTAGAGCCGAGAGAGAAAGGTAGATTTGTTCAGGAAGGGACAAGTGGGAGACCTAGTGCATTAATCAGATAAGACCTGAGATTTTGTTAGTCAGCAATATTTAAGTCTCTGTCTGTGTTTATGAAAATGGAATCAACCTCTTTAGCAAATTAAATTTAGATTCAATACATGTTTTTAAGAGTTGTGCACAGTGATGAGTAGTGAGGGTGAGAACCATGTAGCAGGACAGGTAGAATAAAGGCACTACAAGTACGGACCAGATCGCCTGGTTGGTGATTTGTTAAAATGACCATGACCTCCCATTCACTGGTGTCTATGCTGAGCAGACCAAAAAAAGACAAGTTTTGACCTGAACTGGCTACAAAACTGGTTCAGAGTTTTGGGAGGATAGGGAGTTTAGAGGAACAGGGTTCTCTAAAAAAGATGTCTCTGGGAAGACTTGCAGTAGGGGCACCAAGGGGAATTGACGGGAGACTCTGCATCAACCTCAGGAGGCAGAGATAGTGAAACCTGTGAGAGTTCATCACTGTGACCTGTCTGTCCATCCCTTCAAGTGTTTAAAGGTTGATAAAATTGGTAGTTAAACTTTCCCCTTGGAACATAAGGCTGCCTCAGAATGCACAGTCACTCTGGAAGGATCTGAAATAGTAAACCAACATTGGAAATATGTTTAACTTTGCTCACAGTTAACAAAATGCAAAGGAAAATATTTAAAAATGGTCTTTTATATTAGTAAATGAGCACAAATAGAGAAAAAAACGTATGTTCTGGTGCTGAGAAAGTAACTACAGTTGTACACTAACTGGTGGCTTTGTAAATTGGTTTAAACTTTTTTGGGTGGAAAAAAACAAAACTTAGGGACTGCCATAAAAAGTGGCCCAGAGATTGCATTTCTATTAATGTAGTCTATAAAATAATTTAAAAGCAAAACTTCATATATTTAAAGATATGGATATCTATAGTATCAATATTTAAAATAGCCCCAAAATGGAAGAAATGGACAGAGGAATGGTTAAATCAATTCTGATATTTCAACTCAATAGAATATTTATAAAGCCATTAAAATTATAAATACTAAGCTCACAAAAAAATTGTATATGAAATGTGTGCTGGGTAAAAACTGAACATAGAATCGTGTATATTCTATTATTGCAGCTCTCTAAAACTATTTACAGATATAGATAAAAATTAGAAGAAGCCTTAGAGAATAGTAAATGGTAGTAATGTGATATTGTTGTGGATGTATTTTTTATAGGCCTTTTAAATGACAGAGAAAAGTACCAAGGAAAAATTTTCCACTTGGGAAATCAAAAACTTAAGATTTCTAAACACTCAAAGCCAGAGAAGTAAGATGACAGCAGAGCGAGCAGTCTGAAATCCCTCATCCTAATGGAGTTTGAAATGGCACTGGAATATGAACATCTTCCTTTCCCTTCCATAAAAATACTGTGGTTTAAAAAAAATTATAGAGAATGATGATTGTGAGTCTTGCTGAGAAGATACAAGCACCCTTGTTTTTAGAAGATGCACGATTCTCATCTGAAAAGGCCGTTAGGTGTTTTGAAAAAAGATTATAAACTTCTTTATCTAGGAGGGCTCTACATCCAAACTCTTTATAGATATAAGTTCTGGGGTGATTCTAGCTCAAATCTTGGGGACTCCAGAATCTCTCAGTGCTTCTGGGGGACACCAGCACCAAGGGCCCCTGATATTTGCACCTAAACACTCAGAGGTCACTTCTTATGAGAGCTGGAGGGATTCTCCAAAACCCTGCCCTGCTCCACCCCAGGAATTCAGGCTGGTGTGGGGTCACCAAACGTAGACCAGTCCTGTGCCTCTTTCCCAAAAAGCCCTCCAAGAGTGGCAAGGTCCCTTAGGAGGCCTCACATATCTAGGGTGGTGGTTTGGGTGAGTGGAGGTGGAGAGCCTCCTTCTGCCCTTTGGTGATGTTTCACTACAGGGAATGCAGCAATAAAATGGGGGTGGGAGAGCCTCTGAAGGAGTGTTCTGTCCCACCAGGTAGGGTACAAGAATCTCAGGCCCATTTTGGACAGGATGCATACTGGCCATCTGGCTTGCCAGAATGCATCCCATAAAGGTGGCAGCCAGCAGCAAAATGTGAGCTGATGGTCATGAAGACATTGCATAGGCTCGTGCAGTGATACCAGTATGCTCATGGAAGGGCTTACCCTCTCTACCATTTGTCATATCTAACAGTTCTCATGAGTGTCCCTTGACACAGCATGCCTCCTTTCCATTGGAGAAATTCCCAAATGCCAAGAAGCGCCCCCTGACGTGGTGAGGAGGTTAGGGAGGATCCTGCTCTCTAAACCAGACAAGGCTGGGCGGCCAAGGATTTGTCACACCCAGGGGCAGGAAGGGTGTGTGATAGGAACACAACAATACTCTTGTGTTTTCCAGGGTAATTCTCTGCTGTGTATGCCCAATGTGCTCAAGCTGTACTTGGAGAATGGACAGACCAAAGCTTTCAAGTTTGATACAAACACAACCGTGAAGGTATTAAGAATAAACTTGAACCTCTTTCCTAGGAGAATTTGCTGGGTCCTAGGACCTTCAGGCATCTTGCCTGCATCTGTTTTGGTCTCATAACCCCCATGGTCTGAACACTTGCAATAAGCCAAGCACTGTGTTATCTCATTTAGTTGTACAGTTGCCCAGCAAGATGTTATTTTTATCACCATCTTGCAGGGGAGGAAATCAGGACTCAGAGGGATGAAGTGACTTGTTCAAGGTCATCTTAGAACTCCTAAGCTTTCATCCTTAATCACCAGGCCTCCCTGCCTCTTGTCTGTGACTTCACCTGCTACCAAAGCACTTTAGAGCAGCTAAAATCCAGGTCAAATGTCAGGAAAGGCCCAGGCCCCTGCATGTTCTTTTCTGCGTTAAAGTCAGTTCAACTTATATGTAACAAATTCCTCCATCTGAGATGCTCTGACAGAGGTTACAGAGCTTGGTAAAAGGTGGTCTCTGTCTTCAGGAGCTTGCAGTCTTACTGAGGGAGGGTAGACATTCAAGACGCTACCCATAGTCCAGGCAGGATGAAATAAGGGATGTGAAGAGAGGACGAGGAAATGCTTTGAATGCAAGAGGAAGAGCACCATCTGTTCCAGTCCGTCAAGGCGTCAGACAAGGCTTGGCAACAAAGCTGGACCTGAGCTGCGCTCTTGGGAGCAACTAAGATCTCAATAAGGGCAAGTAGGGACAGGGCAGTTGAGGCATGGCGTATACATCAGTCTGAGGGAGTCACATAGACCAAAACAGCCATAAAAATGAGCATTGCCTAGGAAATAGCGAACCATCCAGCAGGACTGGAGCACAGACTGTTTTCTTGGGAGAGGAGTGGCTATGGAGGGCCTCAGATGCCAGGCAACAACAGTTTGGATTTTGTCCGTAGATAATAGGGGGATAGCACTGACAGTTCTTGAGCAGGAATTAAGTAGTGTTGGGGTGAGGCTGCAGTGAAGAAGCAAAATAAGTTATTTAAACATTAAACATTATAAGAGGAAACATCAAGCCCAGCTCTTCTGGTATTGGGGAAGACCAGATTCAGGTGGGCCAATGTAGCTATAGGTAATAGACAGTAGCCAAGATACACATGCACACACATACATCCCCACAGTACATTCACACACATGCACACGCACACACATATGCATACACACACCTAGTGTTTCTCTCTGGCATCTTCCTTTGGCAATTCCTAGAGAGCTGCTCCAAATCCCATTCCTTCCTAAGTATGACTTAGAAGAAGCTGGAGAAAACCTCTCTGAACCCAGGAAGCTCCAAGCCCAGAGGGGGAAGGGAAGGGAGGAACAGATTTTAAGTGTTTACTACATGCCACACACATTCCCAGGCACTTCCTTGTATTTTCTCTCATTTAATGCCCCAGCAAGCTCATGAAGTGACCAGTGTTATGCCCTCTTTGCAGAGGGGAAAATAGGTCCAAGAGGTCTAAAACTTGCCAAAGTCAGCTAGCTCATAACTGGCTTCAAACTTGGACTGGTTTTTTTTTGTTTTTTGGCTTTTTTTGAGACAGGGTCTCGCTCTGAAAGCCCAGGCTAGAGTGAGTGCCGTGGCGTCAGCCTAGCTCACAGCAACCTCAAACTCCTGGGCTCAAGCAATCCTGCTGCCTCAGCCTCCCAAGTGGCTGGGACTACAAGCATGCGCCACCATGCCCGGCTAATATTTTCTATATATATTAGTTGGCCAATTAATTTCTTTCTATTTATAGTAGAGACAGGGGTCTTACTCTTGCTCAGGCTGGTTTTGAACTCCTGACCTCAAGCAGTCCACCCGCCTCGGCCTCCCAGAGTGCTGGGATTACAGGCGTGAGCCACTGTGCCCGGCCTGGACTGTTTTTTAACTCTGTGCTGGAGCACATCTCTGCCACTCTGCATGGAAGGAAAGATTCTGCGAATGAATTAGACAAGAGTTCTATTTCTGTCATCTTTAATCAAAGAGGATTGGAATGGAAGGGTTGATTTCTTTAAAGTGAGCTCCCCTTTGGTGGCCACAAATTTTTTGAGGTGATATTTACAATAAAAGCCCACATCACAGGCCGGGCGCAGTGGCTCACGCCTGTAATCCTAGCACTTTGGGAGGCCGAGGCAGGAGGATTGCTCGAGGTCAGGAGTTCAAAACCAGCCTGAGCAAGAGCAAGACCCTGTCTCTACTATAAATAGAAATTAATTGGACAACTAATATATATATTAGTATATATATAATTATATATATACTAATATATATATTAGTATATAAATATACTAAATATATATAGTATATAAATATACTAAATATATATATGCACTAATAATTATATATATACTAATATATATACTAAGTATATATATAATTATATATATATTTCTTTCTAATATATATATATATATATATATATATATTAGCTGGGCATGGTGGCGCATGCCTGTAGTCCCAGCTACTTGGGAGGCTTAGGCAGTAGGATTGCTTGAGTGCAGGAGTTTGAGGTTGCTGTGAGCTAGGCTGATGCCACGGTACTCACTCTAGCCTGGGCAACAAAGCGAGACTCTGTCTCAAAAAAAAAAGAAAAAGAAAAGAAAAAAGAAAAAAAAAAGCCCACGTCACAGAGGGATTAAACTAAAGATGACAGAGTTGGGAAAATGAACAAGTACTTAGCCAGTATAATACTGGTTAATCTTATTTATCTGTAGTAGCCAAATTTTTTAAAGCAAATCTTTTAGCTCTTTATGAAAGAGAGAGAAGTGGATATCAACAAATCCTCTGGGTGAAAAAAGGAAAATCACTGTCAATGAATCAGCGACTTTTCTACCCCTCTCCCTTACCAAGGGAAGAGAAGTTCTTGTATAAGAAAACCCTCTTTCTCTAAATCAAGGAAAAGAATGTGTTATTTGATCCAGGAAACATTTCTGAGACTTTCCGTGTGGCAGGCATTTTAGTGTGCCAGCTTGGCTGCTGGTGATACAGAAACGAATTACCCAGGGTCACACTCTTAGGAAGCCCGGAGTCATAGCGTGGGGCTGGGGTGAGGAGTTAAGTAAGACCTGGGGACAAGTCACAGTGAAACAAAGTATAGTGTGCTTGGGACCATGAAGGTAAGACAGAAACAGTGTGGTGTGGGCTCAGGGGAGAGAGAGCTTCCAGATGGATGGCAAGTAAAGGCCTCCAGGGAGTGGCAGCCTACATAGCAGACATGGAAAGACTAGATGGACTATGACAGGAGTGGGTCAGGAGTGATGTTTGAAGATAGATTCCAGACACGGGGAACAGCACCAACAAAGACCCAGAGGTGGGCAAGTTTGGCAAATGTATGGGGCTTGTGAGCAGGCTGCATTGAGATAAGCAAGAGACAATAAAGAGGGAGAAGTAGGTTGGCACCTGATACTTGAGATAGTTGAATATTAAGCTGAGGAGTTTGGATTTTGGCTAGTGGGCCATGTGGAGCCACTGAATATTCTTGAGCCAGGGAGAACATGACCAGTACAAGCCTTAGACAAGTTCCTCTAGATTAGGAGTTAGCAAACTTTTTCTGTAAGGGGCCAAATAGTAAATATTTTAGGTTTTCTTCAGGGGTCTCTGTCATAGTTATTCAACGCTGCCGTTATAACAAATGGGCATGGCTATGTTCCCATAAAACTTTAATTACAAAAGCAGGCAGTGGACTGGATTTGGTCCACAGGTTATGGTTTGCCAATCTTTGCTCTAGGTGCAAGGTGGAGGAGAATGGATGGATGGTTGGAGGTCCATAGGACACTACTCTTCAAAGCCAGGAGAAATATATGAGCTCAAGGTAGATGTGGAAGAATGGGGAAGAAGGCTCAGAGTCAAGAGACAGGGTTCCATCACAGCCAGCACACAATGCCTGGCACATCACAGGCACTGAATTAATGTCATTGAGTTGCATAAGCAGATAGACTCTTCAGGACTTAGTCACCTGTTAGTTATGGGGGATGATGGAAGAAGTAGAGAGGACTCAGAATCGGGAGTCAGGAGGAGCAGGGTGGCACCTAATGGTTTAGGACTTACTGAATTAGAGGTTATAGCAGGATATTTATGATTTTTATTTATTCATCAAGTGAAAGTTTACTGAGTATCTACTAAGTGCCAAGCATTGGATATACTGTCTGATGGAGCACAAGACAGGCAAGGTCCACATTCTCCGGAAGCTCACCATCCAGCAGGGTGAAACAATATGCAAGAAAACAAGCACTAGCAGTTAGCATGTATTGGATACTTACCATCTGCCAGGTACTGTTCTAAGTGCCTTTATGGGGAAATTAATGTATACATCAACCCTATGAAATAGTTGTTGATATTATTACCATTTTACAGATGCAAACAATGAGGCATAAAGAGAGTAAGCAATCTGTCTAGGGACACACAACTAGCAAGTGGTAGTGTAGGTCTAGAACACATTCACTTTACTATAGCTGTTAATTAAAGAAAATATTAAATAATCATGAGGGAAATAAAGAGGAACCTGAGAGAATAACAAGGACAATTACCTTTATATTCAGTGACCAGAAGAGGTGACATCTGAGCTGAGACTTGAAGGATGAGAAAGAAACAGACTTGTAAAGAGCAATGGGAAAAGTATACTAGGCAGAGGGAATAGCATGTGTGAACGCTCTGAGGCAGCAAAGCCCTTGTGATGACAGAGGGCATCTGGAGTGAACAAGGGCAGTGTGACATGGCAACTGTAATGCACAGAATTAATTATGATTCCATTCTGTCAGGTACTCTGAGAAGTAGGCATCATTGTCCTCCATTTTGCAGAGGAAGAAACTGAGGTTCAGAGATTTCCCTCAGTCGTGTCACAAGTGGGTGGTGGGATTCTGTCTAGTAAGCAGTTGAAGACACAGGCTGAGAATTCCAGAGAGGAGACGACTCCAGGGACATTGGGGAAAGAGGCAGAAGTGCCCACTGGATGGCTTCAACCTTCCAAGTGTGGCCGTGTGGGCGGTGCTGGGGTCCAAGGGGGGGGAACGGTGGGTGCAGGGCCATGAGGGGCCTGACGTGCGGGAGCTGGAGCCCTGCCTGAGTCGGCAGTGAGCCCATCAGCACAGGCTTTCTCTCCCTAGCTGCACTGAGAAGCAGAGAGAAGGTCAGAGAAGCTTCCCTGTTCTCAAATGACCCCTGTGCCTCTCTGTGCCTGCTAGGACATCATCCTCACGGTGAAGGAGAAGCTGTCGATCCGAAGTATCGAGTACTTTGGGCTGGCCCTGGAAGAGCAGTACAGTGTCTCACAGCTGCACCTGCTGCACGAGGAGGAACTCATCCAGCAGGTGGGGAGGACCAGGCGCCTGCTCCTGGCAGGCACAGGCCACGATGGCTGCATGTCTCGGTCAGAACCTGTGGGGACAGGGCTCAGCACGGCTGCAGGTTTGATGCACTACTCATGCCCCAGAAGGCAGAGCTTGCTCAGCCTGGGCATAACAGGACAAGAATCAGGCCCAATTTTCATCAGGGCACAGATTTAAGATCCCCATTTTGCAGATGTGAAGACAGAGGGTTAGAGAGGTCAGGTGATGTTCTAAAGATAACTTATACAGCTAAGAGCCCCAATCTTTTGCTTCCAGCTCTGATGATCTACCCTTGCACCTGCTGCCTTTGAGACATTAGGGAAGCATTTGTTGCTGCATCTAAGCCCTTTGTGTGGGTCTTAGCCCCCTGAGATGGTCCCTGATGGCAGCATAGGGCAAACACAGCCGATCCATCTGTACCACTCAATCTTTCAGTCATTCAATAATTCGTTGTACCAGTGTTTTAAAGCCAAACACGGGTTAACTCAACAAATACTCATTGAGTGTGTACTATTACAGCGATGAGTAGGATTTCAATAGTTGGAAAACAGTAAGGGACTTTTTAAGCTAGGGAACTGCATGAGTAAGGCAAGACATCTTAGAAACACCTCTGAGCATTCCTCACCACAGATGAGTTATTACCCACTCACCTATTAGAAGGTTTGCGGCTTGCAGACTTTTTAATTACTTCTATTCCATTTGCATTGAGAAAGAAAATCAAATTAAATCCCTAAAATAGTTTAAGTGAAAAAAAGTAAGATGCAGAATGGTATGTATATTATATTATTTGTGGAAGAGAAAAGAATATACATATGTCAACACACGTGTGTATGTGTGTGTGTGTATAAACTATTTATGGAAGGGACACATAAGCAACTGGAGACGGGTTTTTCTCTTGAAAAGGGAACTCAGAGATGGGTCTTTGGGAAACATCATCCTTTTGAATCTTTTACATTTTATACCTATAGGGAAGAAAGTCAAATTAGGAGCAAAGATCTGTGGCTATCTTGGGAAGCACTAAAATTGAAATCTCTTGGGACTAGCTTTCATTGTCTTTAAAAAAAAAAAAGTAGTGTTGTAAAATAACTACGAGGACAAAAGCAGTTAGAAGATTAATAATATCTCCCTTACCCCTCACAGGTGGTAGAAAGGGAGGAGTCACATGACTACCGCTGCCTCTTCAGGGTATGTTTTGTTCCCAAGGACCCCCTGGACCTCCTGAAAGAAGACCCCGTGGCCTTTGAATACCTCTATCTGCAGGTGACTGTGCTTCCTAAAATAATGGTGGTATTTCCCAATGATGGCACATTGGGTTATTTTGAACATAAACTCAAGGCAATTAAGCAATTCCCTGGTAGGGATTATCTTTATCTGAAGGAGGATGGGCTTGATTATCCCTCAGATTTCCCTTTTCTGTCACTGAGTTGCTATGTTAGGAGATTTGCAATATAATAATGAAATTCCTAAGTCCTCAATGTGGATGATATATTTTCTAATGCCATTTTAGGATTTTTAGAATTATAGTCTGTATTGCTAAAAGGGGCTTTAGAGCTTCAAAGCCTCATTTTAGAGATGATGAAACTCAGTCTTGGAAAGGTCACGTGATTTGTCAGGGTTATCCACTTAGTGGCAGAACCATCCACTTACTGGTTCCTTGACCACTTTGAGCCTGGTGCTGCTCCTTAGGTGAGAGGAGTTATGTCATTTTTATTCTGATGAAAAAGAATTATTTGCAGGGGCATCACCAATTTATAGACGAGATAACCCAGATTAGGTGGATTAATTTGCCCAAAGCCTTACAGAAATGGTTGCAGAAAATAATAAAAATAATAACAACAATGCCATCAATACTTTATATTGTGTAATGTGTGCCTTATACCTGCTTTCATACATATTATCTAATTTAAACCTCACAGAAACTATGTAAGGTAGGTTTATTCTTCTCATTTAGCAATGGAAGATACCAATGCTCAGAGAGTCTTAGTAACTTAACCAGGGTCACACAGCCAAGAACTATCAGAGCCAGCTCTCAAAGCTGAGCTCCTGGTACTGCTACCTTTTACCTGAGAGAACGAGGGGACACAATATGTCTGTTCTTACCTTCCAATTGCTCTATCCATTCTCTTCTAGAGCTGCAGCGATGTGCTCCAGGAGCGCTTTGCCGTAGAAATGAAATGCAGTTCTGCACTCCGACTGGCAGCCCTGCACATCCAAGAGCGGACCTATGCATGTGCCCAGCCACAGAAGATCTCTCTGAAGTATATAGAGTGAGTGGCAGGGGACAGCAGCGGCTCTGCACTTGTAACTTGTTGGCCCCTGGCCAGGATAGCCAGATGTCACAGAAAGCTGATACTCACCCACCTACCCATCTCTCTGTCTGTTGTCTTTCCCTCCTGGCCCTCCCAGATGTCAGACCCTAGCTGCTCCCAGTCCAGATGGAATGACACAGGATCCCCTTGTAAACTCCCAGTTCCTGGGAGGAGATCTTGGGAAGTCAGTTGACAACTTCAGTGCTAAGCTTTTCTAAGGGCAAGAATGCCTTGGAAATTAATTTTTCCTGGGGGTGTGAACAAATTCCTAGTGCATTATATCCCCACTGGGGCAGTTTCAAGTCCTCGGATTCCAACATCTCCTGATTCTTAGCTTAGAGTTGCTCTGGGCGGCATCACCCAGGTTTGCTAAGCCCCTCCCCAGGTCTCAACTCTGTCCCGTCTGGGCATCAGAATCAGATCCAGAGTCATATTTTAAAAATACAGTAGTTCCTTGGCTCTACCCCTAATGTATTGAGCCAAATCTCTAGGGAGTGAGGTCTGGGAGTCTGTATTTTTAACAAGTTTGTGGGAGACTTTGAGGCTGCCTGGCTGGCATCATTCTGGAGCTTGGCCTTGGAGATTCGTCGGTGCTCTGTGTTGCCCCATGGGAGTGTTATACATGTGCTGTCATTATTTGTCACACAGGTGGTAGTGAAAAAGATTGAGAACTCCTGTTCTGATTAATCCTTTGCACTCGGATGTCGAGTGTGGATAATGTCAAGTGGATAATGAGAAAAAAGCAAGCGAGTGCAAAGGGTTTTAATAGAGTACTACTCCAAGAGGAATGAGCTCCCAGAATGATCAATGGGGTTTAATTCCTGAATGGCTGTGGTGATTTTTGTGGACTGTGTGTGTGTGTGAGAGAGAGAGAGAGAATATGAGTGTGTGTGTGTGTCTGTGTGTGTGTGTGTGTGTGTATGAAAGAAAAATATGTATATATTTCTTCCACTGGAGAAAGAGGCTCATAATTGCTGTATTATGGGAACATGAAGTACTGAATCAAATGTAATTATGCTCTTCGTTAGAACCAAGTACACTGCAAAAAACGGGCCTCCTTGTCTCTAATGTCTCATGGCAGGAAAGACTGGGGAATAGAAAACTTTATATCTCCAACTTTACTCCGAAATATGAAAGGCAAAGACATCAAGAAAGCCATTAGCTTCCACATGAAGAGGAACCAGAATTTGCTAGAACCCCGACAGAAGGTAATGTCACAGTGGCCTCTGCTGGCCTACCCAGCTGTCTATTGTGAGACCTCAGAGAAAACATTTTCAACATTGCTCGGATTTTAGGCGAGTGAATAACACTGACATCAACACTTTTTTTTCTATTTAAGCAACTTATTTCCGCTGCTCAGCTACGTTTGAATTATCTACAGATCCTCGGGGAACTCAAGACTTATGGTGGGAAAATCTTTAATGCTACGTTAATGGTATGTATTAGAGAACTGTGGAACCCTACTCTTATAAGGGACCTTAGAGGTCCTCTGAAAATCAATGTATTTTTTATCTTAAAATTCCTGAGAACTCTTATCATGTACTAGAATTTGTCCAGGAATCTAAAAAGTATACCATTGGCAAGTATTTTTCATGCTTTGCTTTCACCATCTACTATCCAGCTCTGTGACAGATGGTGAGGGAGGCAGAGGCGAATCAAAGGGCAAAACAAGTTACCCAGTAAGAAAAAGCAAAGTCATGAGACACATACAGGGCTATTGCCATGGAGTTAGATGACAGAGGGTAGCTCTGCTACCTTCAGCATGAGAACAGGGAGAAGAAGGGGTTAAGGGAGGCCATGAAGGTTGGACTAGGCCAGACTTCAGTATAGAGGAAAGGCATTCCAGTGAAGGGTACTGTAAGCAGTTTACTCTGGAGCTTTGGGTATATGAAGGTGAAGTGGAAAAATTAGAAATCATGAAGGAAAGAAAGGCATGTTAGACTGCTGGGCTGGGGCCCCTGTTGTTCAGAAGACTGGAAGGACTGAGGGGTGGGCCCGAGACGGGGAAAGAGAAGCAGAAGAGCCCTCTGCTCTGTCCCCATTCTTCCTCCTGCTTGTTTTGGAGCCTAGGCCTAGAGCATGTGCTTTTTAGCACTCGGTGTGTGGGGGGTGTGGTTTGAGGGGACTCTCCCCCATCACTGTCAGCTCCAGATCTCTCCAGCACAAAGCCAATTACAAATTAGAGGTTAGTTTTTTGTTTGTTTGTTTGTTTTTTTAAATATTAACAAAACTCCTTTAAGAAGATTTCGTGTGCTTCTCAGTCATTTGCAGTGATGGGTCAATTTAATCAGATTGTTGACTTAACAATGTAGAAAATCAATGTTTTGAGAGAAAGGAAGAGTATCAGATAGTTAGAGAAGGGAAAAAAAAAAATAAATGGAGTCTTCGTATAAGTAGAAGACAAAACGTGGAAAGGAAACCCAGAAAAGAAGCTTTTGAAGATACAAAAAGAACTTTCTGATTATTCCAAGGCTAATTCTGCCTTCTCCCAGCTGTCTAGTTCCTGTCTCTAGTCTCTCTTTACTTATGAAAGAACTGGTAATGGGAGAGAAACCAACCACATTGAACTGGCTTAGGGTGCTTGCTGGGCACTGGGGGTTACAAACAGAGATAAATACAGATGTGTTGTTAAGGAATCTGACATGGAATTATTATTGACTTGAATACTAATAGTTATAATAGGAAGCCATAAGTGCTCAGTGCCATCAGAGAAGTACAGAGGAAATAGTGTGAGCACAACAGAGAGGAAAGAGAGTAACCTGGTTCAAGGAGGCTGAGATGAGGCAGCTGCTTTGTATAGGCAGTAGGTTTTGACAGAAGCTTTTAAAGAAAGGTCAGGATCTAAACAGGTAATGAAGGCAGGGAAGGGATTCCAAGAGGAAGACACAGAATGAATATAGGCACATAGGTATGAAAGTACAGATTGTATTTATGGAACAGGTAGTAGTCTTCTGACTGAGTGCTCTATTGAAAAGGGTCTTATGGGAGATAAATTTATACTTGATTTAGCTGTAGTTGGGGCCCAAGTTAGGCAATAGTCTAGGGGAATGGCGGTAGGACCTAAGGTAGGAATCAAGGAGTTTAGAGAGAGGTATTATTTCTTACATGTACAATGTATTTTTACTAGCTTTTGAATGGAAACTAATTCGCCTTCCACCCTTCTACAGTTACAGGATAGAGAATCCTACATTGCCCTTCTAGTTGGAGCCAAGTATGGGATTAGCCAGATTATCAATAGCAAACTCAACATCATATCCGCATTGGCAGAGTTTGCAAACATCAGCCGGGTAGATCTGACAGAAGAGTCTGAGAAAGTGAGCATGGTCAAAGTGTATCTTCAGGATGTCAAGGTAACACAAGGCGGGGAGATTCTGAATCCAGCTTCTGGAATTTAGGGCTAAATTATTCTAAGGTAGTTTATATGAATTTAGAATAATAATAAAGTCTAATGTACAACATCTGCTTAAGAGGACAGATTGTCCATCCTATCCCATCAAAGGGAAAGTGGTTTTCCTGGGAAGGTCCCGAAAGATTTTTAGTATAAACCGAGCTGGACCATGTTCTCTCTTGATGGAGAAGTTCCTATTGGGTTCAGAAACTTAGACAGAGAACAGCAGAGAGTTTTTATCACACATGCATGAGACCAGATGGCTGCCCAAGAGTTTTGAGTGGCAGAAATTAATATGGGCGAATACTGCAGGCTACCTCCTGAGTCTCTCTGAAGGGTCCTACATTTATCCTGCCCTCTTTTGATTTAATCCCAACATGCTCAAGAAGATTGCTTTATTCTTCTTATCACCTTCTTCATTCTCCACTTGTTCTCGCTCCTTTTCCTTTTTTAGTCAAGTCTTGAAGGGTCCCCATTGCATAAATGAGCAGGGTAGTGGTTGGGGTGGGAGTTTGGGGTAAAGGATGGAGAAGCAGGAGACATATAGATTGGATGAGAGGAACCCACTCTGCATGTGTGAATATGTATGTGTGGGAGTATGTGTGCACGTGTGAGTGCATGTGTGATTGTGTCTGTATGTGTGCGTATGTGTGTGTTCATTTAAGCCTTGCAGGTGAGAACATGGGGCACCAGGAGGCCTGCCTGTGTGCCATGGCTGGATTTATTTGGAATCTCTCACTGTCCTCACATTGTATTGTCAGTCTTCAGAATGCCCTCTCGCCCTCAATAAACATGAACGTTCTCTTTGCCTTCCAAGGTTCTGACTTTGCTGCTGGAATCTAACAGTGCAAAAGACCTAGCCTGTCTAATTGCTGGGTACTACAGGCTGTTTGTCGACCCAGTTACCTCCATTTTCCTCTGGCCTGGAAAGAAGCAAGTGCACCGGGTATCTGCTGAAGAAGGTGAGCCCCTGAGTCTTGCCCCAGTAAGAACAGGGCCATTTCACTGGCCTTGTAGGTAAGGGCAGCCTACAGGTGGTGAATTGAACCGAGATAAGACTTCAACTCAAGTGGATGAGAGCTGTTTCTCCACTAATTTCCTATAAGACTTGTTAATCTTTCCTGAATACTAAATAGAGAAGCTTTGTTTGTGCCTGAAATTCTCCAAAATCCAAGGAATGCTGTTGAAGATCTCTGATTCCCTATAGTATTTCCTAAAATCATCTCTAAGAGCCACTGTATTCTATCATCTTTTCTCATCAAAAAGAGATGCCACTTGCTTGTTCAGATAGTAGATAACCTGGCTCCTCTTTCATACCTATGCACTCTTTTGCATTCTCTGGAATTGTAATAGAAATTCTCAACCTTACATGTTTAGAATAAGAGGGTACCTGGAAGACAAAAGGGATGTGAGATCACATGTAAGGAATGAAGAAGTGGAGGGCAGGTGAGACAGTCTCCCAGGCCAACTCCCAGTTTCTGTCAGGTTTTTGCATCTGCACTGTGGATGCAGCATTTTCCCATTGGTCCGCTGACAAGTGTTTCACATCTGTCTCTGCAGGGCAGAAATTCTGATTTGAAGCAATTGCCTAATTCTGTGTGATAAATACTCCCACATGGCTAATTTCAAGCCACTAACGTGATGTCACTGAATGTGAAGAGGGGGAGAGGTGCTCAGGAGCACACCACTGTAGAGTGTTTCCCCCACATGGATGAAAGAGGCATAGATCATCTCAGTGGAATAGATAATAAAATACAGTAAAGTACTTAGGCAGCGATGAGCTTTGGGTATTTGTTTTTATGCAATGTATTTGTGAAGGAGGGGTGATACCTCAGAGTCTGGTCAGGGAGGCAACACGTTTGTGGTGGGAGGACTGTGCTGCCAGGCAGGCAGCCGTGATCAGAGACAGTGCCCTAGAGGAGGAAATATATCTTGAAGAATATGCTGGAGTTAACCAGGCAAAGGAAGGAGGAGAGATCATTTGAGGTAGAGAGGACATGGAGGCATGATACAAGGGCAAGGGCATGATCTGTGAGAAGCTCTCTGGGTGGCTGGAGCATGGCGAGGGAGGTGGCAGTGGCTGACTAGGCTGTTAAGGAGGGGTTGGGCTATAGATGCAATGAGGATGCTAAAAAGGGATATAAGCCATCCTGTGAGAGAGAGAACTAGATTATAGGAGGAGTCAGGGCCATTCTGTGAGGGGGAACAGGCTGCTGAGGAGAGACAGGACTGTCCTCTGCAGGTGACTGGGTTTCTGAGGAGTGTCAGTGGTGTCCTGTGAGGGGGACTAAACTGCTGAGGAGGGACCGGGTTGTACGGTGAGGGGACCTGTACTGCTGAGGAGCACCTGGGCCAACCTGTGAGGGGGACTAGACTGCTGAGGAAGGGCAGGCCTGTTCTGTACAGGAGGCATCAATGCCACACTCCGATTGTAACTCTAGTGGGAGAGGTTAGACTCTCCTGTAGGCAAGGGAAGCCCTCTGTGGGTGTTAGCAGGTTGTGTTGTGATCAGAGAAAAGTTTTAGAAAGGTCACTCAGGAGGCTTTTGGGGGAGATGTAACTGGAGACTTGTCTCAATGTCTTTCATCTTCCTGTCATAAATCCTTCCAGAGTACTTGTAGCTAGATGAGTTTTCACTGTTTTGAGAGGCCCATAACACAGTGGATCTTCAGGGCCAGAGTTCAGCATGATGCCTGCCTAGCAGCCTCAGAATGCCCATAAAGTTGCCAAAAAATACAGATTCTTAGGCCCTACTTCCTAGAGATTTGACTCAGTACTCACAGTAGGGGAAGGATCTGTTTTATTTTTTTTAATGTGATTCCCCATCTGGTTTTGAAACCCAGATAGGACAGAGCTGAGATTTGGTGAGGGACTTCGCAAACCTGGGTGATGCTGCCCATGGCAGAGTGAGATCCAATTAAATCCCCACCATGTTTCAATGAACAGATAGATCTCTAAGCAGGGGCGGAGTTAATCCTATCTCCTTTAGGTGGCTCATGCAGACGTGGGACAAGTGGTCTGATGGTATGGGGGTAACATGGGATTTGGCATCCCTCAGATTCTGTGTTAGTCCAGGGTGATCTTGCACCAGTCGCCCTTCTGGTCCTCAGTTTTCATATCTGGCAAGGGAGGGGAGGCAGAATGACACACGGCCATCTGCCAGTCCTGGGATGCTGTTTTGTGATCTTCGGTGTCCCCTGTGTTGCAGGCTACGAATCCAGGGCTTGCAGTGATTCAGAGGAGTCCTCTGAAGTGGACTGCGTACTAGAGCCTCTCTCCGACAGACACCTGGTAAAGCTGGGCCCCTGCAGAACACCTGTAAAAGAGGAGCAGCCTCCTGGGAACAGCCCCACACCTGAGGTGGCCAGGAGAGACGCAGGCATGTGTGTGGCCAGCAGCATTACAGATAGTGCCGAGTCTGAGGCGTCCAACTCAGCCAACACTGAGAGCCGAGGCTCTAGGACCAGCGGCTCGAGCGAGTCCATGGATGCCCTGGAAGAGGACGACCTGGATGCCTGCTCCTCCAGTAGGTCCACCTTCTTCCACTTTGGCTTACCAGGCCTCCCGGAGAGTACCGATTCTAACAGCCAAGAGGAGAGGAGCAGGATTGAAACCAGTGGCTTCTTCTGTCTCCTGGATCTGGCCCAGAGAGCCAACCCCCAGTGCCAGAAGACAGAGTTTTCTGAGAGTCCCATTCCTGAGACATTCAGCTGGGGACAGGAACTGAGCACAGTCAGGCTGGACCCCAGGCTGTATGAAGGCAGCCGGACCGACTACTACAGCCTGTGCTCCAGCCTCTCCCTGGCCAGCCACCTGAGCGACAGTTCAGAGAGCACAGCGTCCCGCCAGTGGGGAGCCCCACCAGCCTGTGGTCAGCAGGGCTGGACCGAGGCTCAGCCCAGCTCCACACTGGAAGCCCTGGCCCTGCACCCGCCTCTGGCCTTTGAGGATGGCAGCTCGGATGAGGAATACTATGATGCAGCTGATAAGCTGACACCCCCAGACACCCTCTCAGGTGAGCCCTCCCCAGCAGGTCTGCAGACTCAGCAGGCAGCTCCTGAGTACCCCCCAGGGGCCAGAGCCCACATCCCAGGGCCAAGCTTGAGAGAAAGACTCAAGAGTAAAACAGGGCCTTGTCCACTTTTGAGAAGGCAGACCTGGATTCTGTAGACAAACTACAAGTGTCATGGCTTCAAATCAGGGTTGCAAGGGAGGTTCAGAGAACTGTGCAGGCAGAGATTGGAGGGATTCAGTCAACAATGGGAATCAGGGTAAGGCTTCCCAGAGGAGGTGGCAAATGGGCTGCCTTGTGGGATAGACAGAATTTACTAAAAAAGAAAAAGGTTTGATAGGAGTGCACAACAACAGAAAGCCACTATGTCATTATTGACCCTGAAGATACATTATATGGGGCCTTAAAGCAAGAAGAAGCTGACAGGCCATCAATAGCCCTGTAAGGCCTTTTGAGGGCCAAGGGACCCTGACATCAGAAGGTAGGGGCCAGGCACAGTGGCTGACACCTGTAATCCTAGCACTCTGAGAGGTTAAGGTAGGAGGATTGCTTGAGCTCAGGAGTTTGAGACCAGTCTGAGCAAGAGTGAGACCCCATCTCTACTAAAAATAGAAAAATTAGCCAGGTGTGGTGGTACACACCTGTAGTCCCAGCTACTTGGGAGGCTGAGGCAGGAGGATCATTTGAGCCCAGGAGTTTGAGGTTGTAGTGACCTATGATACCACCACAGTCTAGCCACGGTGACAGAGCAAGACTATCTCAAAGCCGCACCTGTAATCCTAGCACTCTGGGAGGCCGAGGCGGGTGGATTGCTCGAGATCAGGAGTTCGAAAACAGCTGAGCAAGAGCGAGACCCCGTCTCTACTATAAATAGAAAGAAATTAATTGGCCAACTAATATATATAGAAAAAATTAGCCGGGCATGGTGGCGCATGCCTGTAGTCCCAGCTACTCGGGAGGCTGAGGCAGGAGGATTGCTTGAGCCCAGGAGTTTGAGGTTGCTATGAGCTAGGCTGATACCATAGCACTCTAGCCCAGTCAACAGAGTGAGATTCTGTCTCAAAAAAAAAGTAAATAAAAGAAAAAGGCAGGGCATCTGTTGGCTGTGTTCCTATCAGGTTCCTTATACATTCCTCCACAAAGAGTGTGGAGTGTCTTTCCACATGAAATCATTTCCAAAGCCGATCTGAGATCCTCACAAGACACATACGTGTGCCTACACACTCATACACACACACATACTCACACTGCATTCTGAGGGAAAAATATTGGAAAATAGCACAGAGATATCCGGTTGCTCTCTGAGCCCCTGCCCCCTGCCCTGCGGTGGTTTCCCACTGCTCTGGGGAGAAAAGCCAGCTCCTTCGTGGCCTCTACCCCTCCCCCCTCTCCTCCTAAGTCCTCTCTTTGCATTCCTGCCACACACCACACAGACCTCCTTGCCACTTTGCACAAGTGCCAACTTCTGTTTTTTATTTATTTTTTTGGAAACAGGGTCTTGCTATTTTGCCCCAGGTGGATTTGAAGTCCACTCCTGGGCTCAAGTGATCTTCCCACCTTTGCCTCCCTGGTAGCTGGGACTACAGATGCGCACCACTGCGCTCAGCTTACCAGTGCCAACTTCTTTCCCACCTCCAGCCTTTGCACGTGCTGCTCTCTCTGCCCCAGACATTCCTCGCCCTGATCCTTGGCTGCTGGTGCCCACCCATCCGGTCCCCAGCTGGAAGCTCACTTCTCCGGGAACATTTCCCAGACTTCCCAGACCAGGGCAGGTCTATCTCTGCCACACCTTCTTAAAGCTTTTCTTTCCTGGCACTTAGCATTGCCTATAAGTATATATTTATTTGTATGATTTTGTGTTGATGTTTTTCTCCATCGCTAGCCTGAGAACTCTGAGTGCAGGAACTGTGTGTCCTCAGCACACGGTGTCTGGCAGTTGTTGCTAAACGAATGAATGAACTCTCCACTGTTTACCCTGAGTTCAGCAATTGACTGTGCTGCTAGGGAAAGGAGAAACCAGGCCAGACTGTGCAGTGCTTCCCAAAGAACCCAGACAACAGCTTTCAGTGCCCACGGCCTGCCCTGCCAGGCCAGCCATTGTGTTGGAGGTAGGATGGGGACATGACAGAGACCATTAGGCAGGGCCCTTTTACGGGAGTCTAGTCAGGGACATAAGGTTCATACTGTTTCCCACAGGGAACCAGTGTGGTGTTGAGAAGAGAGTCTAAAACTGGGATTCCTGAGCCTGGCTTCTGGTCTGGCCCCTGCCTCACTGTGGGAGCCCCTCCTTCTTTGGGCCTCAGAAACTTCTGTGGTCAGTGGCTATTGGTAGCCTAGGGCAGCAGCTCCCAACCATGGCTGGGCATCAGAATCACCTGAGGGGCCTTATTTTAAAAACTATAGATTCCTCAGTCCTTGCTCAGAGATCCTCATTTAGGAGGTCTGGGAACAGCCTAGGATTTGATAAGATCTCTGATAGCATGTAGCCAAGTGGGCAAGGACTGGTCTGAGTGTACTAGCTCCCTGATTCTCCAGTGCTGGGCTCTCATCCCAATTCCTTCTGGCTGATTCCCAGGGCTTCTTTACAACAGTGCTTTTCCTCTCATAAAGATCCATCCCAGCATGCACAAAACCCCTCATGCCTGTGACTGAGAGCTGTGGCCTCTTTTTGTCAAAAGAAATTGCCTTCAGAACCCTCACCCATAAAATGACAGTAATAACAATAATAATAGCAGCTCCCTTTCAGTGAACACCGATTAGGCACAGGCATTCTGTGCTAGGTGCTTTATGGTATGCACTGATTCATTTAACCTATATGGCAGCACTGATTGGTGCCATTGGTACTAACAGACTTGGGTTAATGTAAGCACAAAGAAGAAATGTCAGAAGGACATAAGATAGCTCACAGAACTCCTGGCAAGCCTGAGAACTGGCTTTAGAGATGGACAGCCACCAGGCCAGGAGTCGGGGTAGCAGGATTTCTTATCATATTGTCAGGACATTGTGACTGGAAAGAAAGGACTCTACTTTTATTATTTTTTAATCAATGTGTTAGAGTTTGAAATTCTGAGGAATTTATAGCTGACTGGCTGGGTCATAAATCTGATCACTTGGCTGGTGTGGACAAGGCACCTTCATGAATAGTTTCAGTGGACTGAAACCATTGGGGAGATGTCATTCCCTGAAAGAAAGTTGAGGGACTATAACCAAAAGACAATAAAATGTAACTTGGGCAACCAAAAATTTTAAGAAGATCTATCACAATTATCATCTCCCTTTTTTTTTTTTTTTTTTTTTTTGAGACAGAGTCTCACTCTGTTGCCCAGGCTAGAGTGAGTGCCGTGGCGTCAGCCTAGCTCACAGCAACCTCAAACTCCTGGGCTCAAGCAATCCTGCTGCCTCAGCCTCCCAAGTAGCTGGGACTACAGGCATGTGCCACCATGCCCGGCTAATTTTTTCTATATATATTAGTTGGCCAATTAATTTTCTTTCTGTTTATAGTAGAGATGGGGTCTCGCTCTTGCTCAGGCTGGTCTCGAACTCCTGAGCTCAAACGATCCGCCCACCTTGGCCTCCCAGAGAGCTAGGATTACAGGCTTGAGCCACCGCGCCCGGCCGCATCTCCCTTTTTCAGATGAGGCAACTGAGGAGATCAAAATTTACCCTGCCTAAGGTTATACAGCCCTGCCAGGATTTGAACCCAGGCAAGCCCAAGGCCTGCGTCCAAGTTCTGTGAAGCTCTTTGTTTTTTGCTTTTTATGTACTTTTTCCTTTCTTGACTCCCAGGGCCCAGAGCTGTTTCTGCTGCAGAACTCAGTGCCACAAGCTTTCCGAGTAAGGCCAGCGCTTGCAGCTCTGAGAACAGCCTGAATCCTGGGCCAGATGGAAGAGAGCCAAGCAGGAAGCGAGGGGTGAAGAAGTATGCCAAGACCCTAAGGAAAAGGAGGTCTTTCCTACAGACTGACTACACCTCTCAGGTCTCATTTCCCCTGGAGCCATCAGCCTCCCTGGAGAGCATGGATGACGTGTGCTACTATGACAGGGAGCCCTACCTGGCGCTCAGTGCACCCTCCCCAACGGTGTCCTCTCTGCAGGACATGCAAGGTGAGCCTGGCCTCCTGGAGACCAAGGCCCTGGGACTGCTGGTTCCCCTGAGGGAGACCAAGAGCACAAACCCAGCCTCCAGAGTCATGGAGATGGAGCCCGAGACCATGGAGACCAAGTCTGTCATCGACTCTCGAGTGTCTTCTATCTCTGCCATTCGCCTCCGGATTGACTCTAGCCATAAAGAGAATCCTGGAGCTGCTCCTTTGACTACCACTATTATGGGTTTCTCAGCAAGCACTCCTCACTGTTCCAACCCAGCTTCATTTGGCCCAGATACTGCTCAGGCAGAGCCTTCCCAAATCTTATCCTCATTTCAAGACCCAGATGGCATTGCCCCCAAAGAACTTGCCACAGAGTGTGGAGACAGTTCCTTTCCCCTTTCAAGTGGTGACCCTAACCCAGACAAAATCTGCCTGGCCATCAGTCCAGGGCCACATAATGTCTCTCAAGGAGACACACTAGAGCTGGGAGGAGTCCAGTTGGAAATAGGATTAGGATCTTTTTTTATAAATCATATGCAAGAAACTGCCTCCAAATACACAGAGCCTTTGTTGTCTCCTGGAGATGGGCCTAGAAGTGATGAGTGTGGAATAAATTCAGAAGAGAAGATGGTTTCTATGCCTACAAAGGAAAAGCAGCAACTATCTTTGGAAAGTGACAGAGAAGTTACAAACAAAAATGGTACCTCCTTATTTCAGGAGGAATCTGGAAAGGATTCAGGTGACCTCAAGGGTGAAGTGTCAAATGCTGTTTCACAGGCTCTTGATGTTAGTACTCCAACTAGTGAAATAATAACCTCCCTCTCCTTGGATGCTCCCAGAACAGAGGCTGAGCAGACCCCACCACATACCTACAGACACCCTCAAGGACAAAGTGGAGAAACCCCAGGCCAAGACTTTCAGGCCCAAGAACAAAAACTATTGGCAGAGTTGGATTTAGACCCTGATTTCTTACTTGAAGAGCCGACCATTTCATCAACCTTCCCTCCAGAGAGGGTCAAGACAGAGCCACTTAACCATGTGATAGGGGAAGATAAAGCCCCTAGGGATACCCCTCAGTGGGTTCCAGAGCCTTCCTTGCCAAAGGCACTACCATGTACACAAGAGGAGCCTCACTTAGAAGCTTCAAACCATTGCTCACTTTCAGAAAGCAAAGATGACAGCTCTAGCATCTGCCTTCCTGCTGAGAAATCTTTTCTATGCTTTTCTCCAGAAAGCCATCCTGAAGTTTCTGCCAGTCTCAAGATGGCCACATCTTTGGGTTTTGTGGGCATGAATGAGACGGTGGCCCCCAGTATTGGGATTGAGCAGTGCAGCTGTCAGTTCTCCTATGCCACGTGCTTTCGTGGCCTGCAGCCTGAGACAGAGGAAGAAGACAAGGACTCGGAAGCACTCCCCACAGCTCCCCTTACCTCACCGCCTTCTGCAGGAAGCCAGGTGGTTCTGCCCTGGAGGTCTGCCAGAGCCCATAGCTGCAGCACCGTGCCCCTGCCAAGGAAGAGCCACATCTGGCCAGAGTACTGCTCGCGAGCTCTGAGAAAGCTGAAAGCCACTCCTCCCAGCCCCTCTGAGGGCTTCATCCAACTCATGGAAAGCTTGCTGGAGCTACAAGACATTTTAGAAGCTTCCTGGGGGGTTGGAAACAAACATCCCCCAGAGAAGTGCACCTGGCACTTTTCTGAAAGCCGGAGCCGCCTCTGCATGGGCTCCCAGAAGCTGCTGTCAAGCTGTCAGCATGTTATCAAAATAGATCAGTCCCCTGAAGAGAGGCAGGGGGCTGTGCGTGACACTTTCCAGCACCTGGTCCAGCTGGCCGGCCTGTGCTTTCAGTTCACAGACTGCAGCCGCTGCTCTGCCCGGCACAGGGAAGCAGCCAGGAACCTCAGGGATGTGGTGTACACCTACCACCAGTTTGTAGAGGCAGCTAAATTGACCTGCGAGCGAGGCTACCATGACCTGAGTGTGAAACTCCTGGCCCGCCAGTGCACGGCCCTCACAGCTGCCGTGTTCTGTCTGACCCAGAAGTTCCGGGCGTCCACTGCCCTGTGAGCAGGTCAACTGCCCATGGGCCCCTGCCCTGCCCTTCCTTGGACACTTCCCTGAGAAGCCTCTTCCATTCCCCACCCAACCCTTTCAAATGTTTACTATATATTCAAATAAACTGCTGCTTAGACTTGGCCTGAATCATGCAGAGTGATAAGTTTAAGTCAAAAGCATTCATTCATATTCATTCAACAAACATTCACTGGACACTTCCTTTGTGCCAGGCCTTGTGCTAGGAGCTTAGGATTTATAGATGAGTAAGACATGTCCCTACCACTGATCAGGATGTTCACACACCCTCTGGGGTGCAGAGTAGGAGATCATCATCAGTAAAGTATGTAGCATAAGAGGAGCATATCCAGGGGTATAGAAGTAAAAGTCACAAATTTGTCCCAAGAAGGCAGGGATGAGGAAGGAAGGTGGGGGTCACTGAAAAACACATTCTTGACTTGCCATATGACACTGTTGTGGCAATAACCTTCGCAAATAGGAGTGTACACATGTGATATTTGATAGATTCTACCTGCACAGTTAGAGTTTGCAGCTCCTGCACCAGGCCTGGTATTCTTGCTGCAGCAAGCATAGATTGCCACTAGGTGGCAGTAAATTCCTTAGTTGCACGGGCACCCACATACAGGTGTGTTCTGTGCTTAATTTGACTGCATCCCTGAATCTTGCACCCTATTTATCTTAACTACATAGAAATCAAAATTGATATTAGACTAATTATAAAAAAGATAAAAAATAAATATACGAAAAGTCAAACATTAAAGCCCTGAATTAGATTTGCCTTTTCTGGAATATCAGAGCAAAAAAAAATTTTATTGGGTACCTTTCTCATCCCAGGTAGCCAGTTAATCTTGGTGCACCTTGAACAAGCTACTTATCCTGTCAGTGCTTTTGTTTTCTCTTCTGCAAATTGGAATACTAATAGTGTCCACTTTATGGGATGGAAATCTAGTAAATACTCAGTAAATGTTAGTAATAACCTTTATGGATGCCTCTCCTACTCTAAAACCTTTCCCTGAATTTTGCTTTCTGATTCCAGGGAAACTGATTTCAAGAATCTATTCATATCCCTTTTCCCCTGACTTTTCTGTCCAGGCCAAAGATGGTTTAGTTGTTCACTCCAGGCTACTAGAGTTCATTAAAGAGATCCCTTTGTCCCTCTGCTGCCCCTGAGCTGTGGTGAGCTCAGTGTTGTCCCTGTGGCTCTTTTCCTCTAGGGCTTCCTAATTCCTCCCCTTGACACAGCAAATGCAAGAACAGAGAGGAGAGTGCTAAATTATGTACATAAGCTCTCTCCAATCAGAAGGAAAGAAATACTTGGGAGAAGAGGGGGAAAGAAATTCTTCTCCTTCCCCTGTCACCAGTTACTTGTTAACTAGCAACCTTTTCTCAGAGGCCTGTTTGTTTTCACAGAATACTTTGAATAAAATTTAAATAAGGCTCTTGAACACAGATATGAAGTGATTTCATGGCAGTGAAAAATGGGAACAGTAGGGCACCAAAATAACAAAAATTGTAGATGTTAAACAGGCTTGAAACTTTTGCAGGCAGAAAGCTATAAGGGGCTAAATAGCTTATGTGAACACAATCTATATGTCCACCAATTTAGGCAAGGAGCTCAGGACTTGAATCCTAGATGTGGCCTGTCGGGCACTACTCAGGGCCTCAGTTTCCCCATCTGACATAAGGAAATAACACTTGTCTCCATTTAATGAGAGCCTACAATGTGCCAGATGCCTTATTTAGATACCTTGAATACATTTTCTTAACCACCACCTTAGAGATGGTTATATATATATACAGCATAGTTGTGAGAAACAATCATGGAAGGCAGGATGAAGATTGAAGCCTCCAGCTCAGGCGCTCAATGTTTGTTTCCTTTTCCTTTCCTTTCCCTCCCCTCAACTTCATTAACTTTCTTGGACTGCCACTATATGGAGTTGGTATTCTTCTCTGCAGTTCCCAGGAGGAGGAAAAAGTCCCAGAAATGCTGGGAAACCCTTCACTGCTTGTTGAGAAGCCAAAGAAGCTGGGGAAGTTGTGCTGTTTAGCACTTTCTTTGAGTCTTGCAGCCCATTTCCCACATGAAATAGGCAGGATGGGGCTGCCTACCCAGCAATGCAAGAGTCAGTTGTTTAATGACTAAGGAACTACTGAACACTTACACCCCTCCTTCCTTCTCCCACCCGCCATCACATTGGCTGATTCATTTCTTCCAGCAAACATTTTTATGGCATACTCACACCAGGTGATGCCTGATGCAGGATTGTGGATGTAAATAATTGGGTTAGAATCATCCTATTTTCAAGAGCTCCTGGTGGAGATTAAGAAGATACATAGAGACAGAGACAACATAAGGCACTCTGTGCTTAGGGCCACCAAGGAGAACAGATAAGGTGCTGTAAGAGCTCTAAGGAGGGAGCATTCATTTTGGGGTGAGGGGCAGAATAGTATTCAGGGAAGCCTTCCTGTAGGAGGCAACATTAATTAGAACCAGTATGTCCAGAAGTATTGAGTATCTACTATGTGTCAGGCCCTGGATTTGGCAGATAGTATTTAGATGTGTCAAGAAAGGAGAAAAATCATTCTTTCAACAAATGTTTACTATGCAATGGCATTGGGTAAACAACCATGAACATGGCAGACATAATCTTCTCAAGGTACCTTATAATTAGTAGGGAAGACACAGAAAAAGAATTACTGAGAGGTGATATAAAGAAAACAAAGAAGATGCCAAGACAGGGATGGGATGAGTCAATCTTAGCTAGGTTGGTCAGGAAAGGTCTTTCTGAAGAGGGAATGTTTAAGCTGAAACCTAAAGTATAAGCAGCCATCCATGGAAAAGGTGAGAGGAAAGGGACTAGTATCTGCAAAGGCTCTTGGTGTGTTTGAAGCATTTCAAGAAGACCACTATAACCTGAACATATGATAGCAAGGTGGAGGAAGAGTGGTAGGCGATGAAGTTGGAGGAGCAGGCAGGAAACCAGATTGTACAAGGACATTTCTGTTGTGAGCCTGAGTAGCCAAAGTAGCCGGGACAGGGCTGTGTGCTCAGGAAAGGGCCATGTTACCTCGTGGGCCCTTCTGGTTGTGGGAAAGCCCGGGGAAGGCCAAGGACTCCAGACGCCGGGATGATGGGAGTTGAGTTCAAGTCTTTGTTTCACACCAGTTTCAAAATGTCCAGACCTTGGCAGCTAACAAAGGGCCTGGTCACCTGCAGGAACTCTGTGAGGTCGGCAAGGGGGTTGTACTCGCCATGTTAACAGACCGGGAAACAGGCTGAACTAAGCTCGCCAACATTGCCTGCCGGACGCAGCCCCTGAGCTGTACCACTGGGCATGGAAGCCACAGCCTCCGCTCTGAGCCCAGCTCCGAGCTGCCTGCGGGTGAAAACTACAATTCCCAGGATGCCATTCGGAGCGGGGTCAGGAACCGGAAGTGAGGCCGGAGGCGGAACCAGGTGCGCGCCGCTGCGTGTGGTGACGGGAACAGGTACGCCTGAAGCTCGGTTAGGGCCTGGTTGGGGGCAGCGGGGTCCGGCTTGGGACAGCCGTCTCGCTCACGGGCGGGGCGGACGCCGGGAAAGCAGCGTTGAACAGTCCTGTGGCCTGTGATGCCCTGCCTTCTTAGTGCTTTCCCTTCCTGCCTCTCCGCGCACTGGCAGCCTGTGGGCCAGGCGGCACCTGCGGGCGGGTACTCTCGGTCCTTGAGTCTAGGCGTTCTAGTGCTGAAGGTGTCATGGGAATGGAGCCAGCCTTGGTGGGCTACAACTTGGAATGAGGAAATAAGAGAAGTGTGCAAACAGGCTGGTTCATCATTTAGCGCCCGTGTATACGCTCATCAGGTGGGACTTGGGCCGGAAAAAGTCTGAGGCCTTTGTCAGCGTGGGTAGGGACTCGAGGATTTATTAATTCAGCCGGTATTCACTAAGTGTCTATAAGCGAACAGAACACTTGCTTACATTTTAGGGATGGAGAAGGTTCAGACAAAAGAGAAAATAGGTCACGCAAGTGAAAAGGCCCTGAGGTGGGAATATCCTTGGCATGTTTGAGGAACAGCAGGTAGACCGGAGAGTGCCGAGAAAAACGGAGGAGGTAGATCTTTAGGGTCTGTATAGGCCATTTGGGCTATTTACTGTAAGTGAAATGGAGATAACTGAACACCTAGGATGCACACAGTGAGGCTCAATACTGAGGATGTACAGTTGAATTCTCCATCCTCTCTTCCCTGAAGGATTTATAATCTAGTGGTGAAACATAGGCAAACTAGTTGTCATGCAAGGTTTAGTCAGATCATTGGAGCCCCATGAAAGCAGAATAAATGTCATCCCCAAATCTTTAGCATGTACTATTATGCCAGGTGCTTAATAACTTTGTCAAATGATTAAATATTTTAATTAGCCCCGATACTTAGCACTGGATCTGTAATGGAGACTTAGAAAAGATTTTTGAATGAAGAAGTGAAATGCTAAATCTGAGCTTAGATTATGTCATACACAGATTCAGCAAATCTGTCCTTCTGTGATGGCCAACTCCACCTTTGCTTTCTTAGGCTTCCTAGGTGGCAAGCTGCTGTTCAGCATTTACCGAGCTTCCATTCTGTGCCAGACCTTAATGCCAGTCACCAAAAGATACAACGATAAAAAACGGTGGTCTCTGCCTCAAGGAGGCAGTCTGCTATATTACAGACTCTTCTGATAGTGATTGGAGTTGTCTTTGATTCTTTTTTTTTTTTTTGAGACAGAGTCTAGCTTTTGTTGCCCAGGCTAGAGTGAGTGCTGTGGCGTCAGCCTAGCTCACAGCAACCTCAAACTCCTGGGCTCAAGCATTCCTGCTGCCTCAGCCTCCCAAGTAGCTGGGACTACAGACATGTGCCACCATGCCCAGCTAATTTTTTCTATATATATTAGTTGGCCAATTAATTTCTTTCTAGTTATAGTAGAGATGGGATCTCGCTCTTGCTCAGGCTGGTTTCTAACTCCTGACGTGGAGCAATCAGCCCGCCTTGGCCTCCCAGAGTGCTAGGATTACAGGCATGAGCCACCGCGCCCGGCCTGATTTTCAAGATTATTGCATCCCAAGTTCCTAGTCTGAGAAACATTTCAGGGACTGTAGGAATTTGGGAAAGCATGAGGTAAAAGGAGGGGAAAAGGAAGAGAGGAATGGGAGGGGTGGTGGTAAAATTATGTTCAACAAACATCAAACACTGCCATATGCAAGGTTCTATACTCTGAACTGTTCGTATTTAGGTAAATGCAGATATAATCTCTCCTACAAGGGAATTGAGTTTCACCAGGCGTGGTGGCTCACACCTGTAAGCCTAGCACTCTGTGAGGCCAAGGTAGGAGGATCGCTTGAGCTCAGGAGTTTAAGACCAGCCCGGGCAAGAGCGAGACCTTGTCTCTCCTAAAAACAGAAAAATTAGCCAGGTGTGCAATTGTGGCATGTAACTGTAGTCCCAGTTACTTGGGATACTTGGGAGGCTGAGGCAGGAGAATTGCATGGGCCCAGGGATTTGAGGTTGCAGTGAGCGACGGTGATGCTGCTGCACTCTACCCAGGGAAACAGTAAGACTCTGTCTCAAAAAAATTTTTTTTAAGAAAGGGAATTCAGTTTGGTAGAAGAGAAAATATCAGCACAGACTTTCTGATGTTTTAAACAACAATGGAAAATTCTGCAGCCCCTGTAGCTACTCCTACCCTAGGTCTCTTTTCTCTTCCTCAACTAGACTTCCTCCCAAGAGACCTCTATATCCTTTGTGCCCCAGTCTCTCCCCCAGCAGGGCCTGGCACATAGGAGGAGCTCAGTGGAATATTTATTGACTAAATGAATGGTCAAACACAGGTAAGAATACAAAGTGCTATGTAGTTCAGAAGAGGAAGAGATCATATGGCTATTAACAACATTCATTTAACAAATTGGTGTTGGTTTTTTTACCCTAATAAAATGAAGTTGAAAGTTGTGAACCAGGTTATCTTAAAGTTTTCTTTTGTTCTTTTTTTGAATGTCTGAGTACAGAAAAATGGAGGTGACTTTGATGGCTTGTATAAGAAAGTTCAGTCATCTAAAGGAATTGTCCTAACAGGGGTCTGGTTGTCTTTTGTTAAAAAAGATTTATAATCAACTTCACTGTTTATTCATGAACAGTGCAGTACTTCTGAAATGTTTAAGAATAGCTTAGTATTTTCCTCATTTCTCTGGAAATATTATTTACACTGTTAAATTTTGTATGTGCCATTAACTTTGCGATATAATCAGTACATAAATAAGTGCATTAAAAAGTGGTTTTTACTGAGTATTAACAGATTTCTAAGCAGAAATAAACGATAGCTTCTTAGGCAGGCAAATGAACACAAATTTCAAATCTATAATTTTGAAAACCTAAAAGGTAATTTACTTGACCATCTTCAGGAATATATCTGGTGGTCACACATTGTTCACATGGTGTGCGATGAATAGCCAAAACGTCTTGGAAGGTTTACCTTTTTGGAAAAACTGTATGAACAACACTGGAGGGGTTTTGAATGGTAGTAACAGCAGCCAGTATTTTATTAGTACTTGTTCTACATCATTTCAATGAAATGTGTCTAATCCTTGCAGCAATCCTGTGAGGTAGTTTTATCCTATCATGGAATCTATGGCTATTGTTCTACCACTTGTAAATGGCAAGCTGGAAGTGTGGCTAAATTATGAATTAAGTTAATTTAAGATTGCTATTTTTCAACTTAAACAGTCTATTTAAGTATGTCTAACCTGAAAATAAACTAAAATTTGGCCCAATTTTGGGCATTTGATGGAGTACAAGGAAAAAAGCAACATGAATTCAACACTAGAAGTGTTCTAAGCACAAGAATCAAAACCCTGAAAAAGAAAATATAATTCTAGGACACTAGCCATCTCTATAGTGAGTGATATTTATGGAGTTATAATAATATAAATGCAGTTTATTACTTTATAAATTTTAGAAACCAAGAGGATAGACATAGCACAGAAGAGTTCATTATGATGATAGAACAAATGTAAAGCCTGCCTTGACCATGTAAAATTAAAAGCTTAGCTTACCAAAGTTGGAAAATTAAAGGATGTTTCTAGTCCAGTGCCTAGCATATTGTAGGTGCTCAACAAATATTTTCTGAAGGAGTCATTGGCTTTTGCCATCTCTGTCCCACCTTCAAACAATACATTTCAAAGTACACAATAACTTGGTTATCTGTGTCACTATAGCAGTGGATGATCATTGATTGCTTAGAGATGTCAGAAGTTGTGCATATCTTCTAAGAAGTGTATTTGGCTTCTTCACTACTGAACTGTTTCTATGCTGAATCATTTCTCTGGAAGATGCATGCTTTTTCTCAGTTCAATAAATCTGGGTCAGTATTTTACATAATTCTGATCCTTCAGTAACACAATAATACTATTTCTCATTTGGATATAGGGAAATACCCACGTAAGTGAAATAATGTAATAGCTCACATAATTGTGCTTTTTTCCAATCTGGTTGAAAGGACGGGACTAAGCACATGGACTGGAAATTGGAAGGGAGTACTCAGAAAACAGAGTCACCTGTGCTGCAGGGGCACGAAGCCATCTTAGAAGACACAGGTGCAAATGGAATCTCTGAAAGCTTCCAGCTTCTGCAAATTGATGTGGAATGTGAGTGCCAGGAGGGAGAGACCCTACCCACAGGCAATGCAGTGTGGTGCTCGGTGAGTACAGTGAGTTGCTGGCCATGGGCCGTCACAGATAGAATGTCCCAAAGATCCCTGTTCTAAAGGTAGATACCGATAATAAAAAGAGACTAGGATTGAGTTTTTTGTATTTTAAGTGGTAATTTCCTGCTAACTGGTTTAAAGTTTTAGTTCCATTTGAATCATAGGAAAAGTAAAGTTCAAAAGGAATTTTTGATATACCTCAGAAAGGTCTGGAAATCTAAACTCTACTTTAGGCCCTGTCCATAATGAATTTACTGTGTGTCCTGAGCAGGTCACATCTCTTTGTCTTGGGTTCTGTTTTCTGTAAACACAATCCTGTTTAGGTTTGTTTTAAAAACTAATATCCTTTTTGTCTCCTAACTTTATATATAAATGAAAAAATAAGTAACTGTTCCTAATATTCATTTTCCTTTTTGGTGCTTATGAAGTTCTCAAACAATTTTGTTTTCTGGATAACATAAGAAAAATGTCTGGAGAAAACAGAGACACTGGGAAAAGATAATTGCAGCAAAGAAGAGCAAAAGAAAGCAAGAAAAAGAAAGAAGAAAAGCCAATCGTGCAGAAAATCCAGGTAACAATAAATGAGATTGCCTGGACCACCACTTTTAGCAAACTGGTATCTGCATGTATCTAGGAGAGTAGGAATTTTATTTAAGTAAAAGACAAACATATGAGAGGTAGGACCCACTGTCCTATTTTCTTGGGAATCAAATGTATCAAAGAAAGCAAAATTTAAGATTGCTTTTCAAATATAAGCTAGTGAACATATGTGTTTAATAAGCTCAGAGTAGAAGGAATGAAACCAGCAACAGCTAACATTTATTCAGTGCTATGTGCTGGGTTCAATTCTGAGAATTTTACATGGATTACCCCAAGCGGAGGTACTACTACTATTCCAATGTTTTGGTGAAGAGACTGAGGCTCAGAGATGTCAAGTAACTTGCTCAAAATAATTCAGCCAATAAATGATCAAACTGAACTTGGACTTAAACCCAGCTATGTGCTCTAGAGGCCACGCTCCTTACCACTCTGCAATACGAAAATCCCCTATTGAATGAATACCTTGCAAACATTCAAGTTTCTCTTTATATACAAAAAGTACTCAGTTGGCTAGGGAGATTTATTTCTTATAGAATATTATTTCTCTGGTTTCCCACTTTTATTTCTTTCTGATATTTCTGCCCTAGGCATCTGCCCTCAGCACAGCAAACGTTTTCTGAGAGCTTTAACCAAAGAGAAACTTTTGGAAGCCAAACACTCAGGACCAAGACTATGTATTGATTTGAGTATGACCCACCACATGTCAAAGAAGGTAGAACATCCGCTAAGCCTGGAATTCCTGCTCGCATGAGGGAGGCCCAGAAGGGTGCAGCTCTTACGAAGAATATGACCAGCTCCAGCTTCTGTGATTCTTTAGTAAACCAGCAAAAGTATTTGATTTTCTACATTGGCCTACTAAGTTCCAAGATGGCTATTGTAAAGAATCTGGAAGAAAATATACATCCTTTGTTTTAGTTTGCAAATTTTTACCTTGTCTTCTGTTTTGAGCCCAACACCTTTGCCTCTCTGTTCATGGTGTCCCCAGTCTGGATGGAACCTTTCAGGTTCAGTTCTCTAGACACTAAATTTTTGGCCTTCTGCTGGGAAGAGGAATATTTGCCTAGTAGCATGTTGTGGGGAGGTTACCTGGTGAAAGGTCTTCTTGCAGAGTATGTGTTTTAATTGTTTCTTGTTCGCCCCATTGGTGAGGGAGGGATTCCCACTGTAGGGTTCTGGGAATGGCTGAATGTATGACATCTGACACTGGACAGATGACACTGACAGCAGTCTGTTGATCTCATATACTCACAGCCCAGGGGAGGAGGATACTGCCTACTACACAAGACCACATGGGCATTGTAATTGAGAACAGCACAAACAACCAGGCACCGTGGGAGGTGGACTTTGTAGTATCAAGAGGGTGAAGTGCTCCCTGGTTCCCACAGGAGGATGTGATTGGCCTGTTTGGATAATTCCATGGGCTGGCAGAAAACTAAAACCCACTACTCAGGGATAAATAGGAGCTATGCCTTGGACATAGCTTGATACCAAGGGTTCTTTAGAGGATTTTATCTACAGTAGCAGAGTTGGGAGGAGACCTGCAATTAGGCTATTTGAGGTCCTCCTAGTTCACCAGAAGTCAAGGTGGCACATAATATTGGGCCTCAATTTCAGGTCTTACATCACAGTATGTAAATTTTAAATAAATCTCTCATGTTTTCAGACATCTCTGTTGTATGTGATACTGTTTACATGTTTTTCAGAGATAGAGGAAAACTATAGATCTGGGGTTCTTACATGGAAACTCTGAAAAGGTCAACCCCAAATTCTCTACTGTTTATATTAATTTAGATATCAGATTAAATTTAACTCAAAGCCTTTTTCTCTCTACCAAACAAATCAGGCTAAATTGTGAAACTACTTTTATGTAAGAATGTTGTCTCCAAATTAGGGTGAAAAGTTATTAATAAAACTTCCAACCCTATTGCATCTCCTGGAGTTAGGAAGAAGGTGCCAGATTAATCAGATAGATTATAAAAATTTCTGTATAGTAATGTAACTTCTTTAATAACTTAAATAGTAAGTATCACATGGTAAGATTTTAGATACAAGATAAAATGACAATTTCATATACTATATTAAATATATGACAGTAGGGCCAGCAGGAGGTAGAATTCCCAGTTTTTCTGCTATTTCTGGCCTAGTATCATTTTCTTGACTTTTGTCTATAAGATGTGATGTCATAGAGTGTAACAAACCCTCATACACACAGGTACTTCTAGTTCATGAGATTTTCTGTAGTAGTAGTCAGTGAACTTACTGCGTAACCATTTGTTGATAATGAATTTAGAGTGAGTTGGTATGTTTCCACCCTGAGTTGTACTTATTTCTTTGAAGGAATTAAGTAGACTGGCTGGACAGATCCGAAGGTTGTATGGTTCTAACAAAAAAGCTGACAGGCCATTTTGGATCTGTCTCACTGGATTCACAACAGACAGTCCCCTGTATGAAGAATGTTTAAGGATGAATGATGGATTTTCTGGTTACCTGGTAAGTCTCTTTTTGCATATTATTTGAATTGTCATCTGGAAAGTAGTTATGAGGTAATAGTAAATTTCTTTTACTTTGTCATCTCTTGATGTAATATAAAGTATATGTTTTCACTATTGCAGTCTGAAAAAATTTCAGAACCTCTCAGTTCATTTAAAATTTTGCTCATCCTCCTGTTGCATTTACAAACTAGTATGATCAGTATCTAGGACTGTATTTTGTATCCTGTGTATTTTATGCTAGACTTTATAATCTGGGGATGTTTTGAGGAAATGCCATGACTCCTTTCTTGTTCTCAGTAGTGGTGGATTAGGAAACATGAGTTTTAGGGGAAGAGAAAGAATCCCTGTAGAAGTAATGTGGATTTAAGATGAGTTTTAGGAAATACTGAGGCACTTTTTAATTCTTTCTTTAGGATCTCATAAGTATAGTGATAGATATACAGGCAAGAATCCAGATCAGTTTCTAAGAATATCATTAAAAATGTATATGTAGCTGAGATTGAGCAGTTGTGGGCTTCCCTGGAGAGATCCAGGGAAGTGATGAGTGTGAAGGGTGTATTGTGCGGTGCTGCATGGCTAGCTATGTTGTTCTTACTATCTTAATAATCTTTCCTGTAGTGCATCCATTTCCAGCTTTACTTCTCTATACTTTATTTTTTTTTCTTTTATGATTTGTGTATGGAAGCCCAACAGCAGACCCTCTTACTGGGCGGGCCATGTAGTTCCTTTGCTTTTCTGTCTTTATGCCTTTCTTAGGTGATTCCCTCCACTTTGCTTTTGGTATGTGTCACTCTCATCTCTTTTCAGAAATCCAGATACAGAAAGTCCCTTCACCAGAAGACCATTCCTGGGGGTGTTACTCCCTCATCTGTAGTCCTGGGCATGCTGCCTGTTCCTCTACTAGAACCCCATATCACTTTCTCTCTCATTTTGTAGGTTTGGATGTCTGTGTCTTTTTTTTTTTTTTTTTGACAGAGTCTCACTCTTCTCCTCGCTAGAGTGCTGTGGTGTCAGCCTAGCTCACAGCAACCTCAAACTCCTGGGCTCAAGTGATCCTACTGCCTCAGCCTCCCAGGTAGCTGGGACTACAGGCATGAGCCACCATGCCCGGCTAATTTTTTCTATATATTTTTAGTTGTTCAATTAATTTCTTTCTATTTTTAGTAGAAACAGAGTCTCGCTCTTACTCAGGCTGGTCTTGAACTCCTGAGCTCAAACGATCCTCCTGCTTCGGCCTCCCAGATTGCTAGGATTACAGGCATGAGCCACCGTGCCTGGCCTGTGTCTTCTTACTTTCCCTACTGACTGAGTACTTTCTGAGAAGCTCAGACATGCAGCTTCTTGATATTCCTAGAGCCATGTCTGATAGAAACTAGAAGCCAAGTAATTAGTTATTGAATTGTGGGCTATGTTTTAACTTAGTTCCCACTACATTGAATTCTTTGCATTTTCCAGCTAGACATAACAGAAGAAGACTGCTTTAGTTTATTTCCTCTGGAAACCCTTGTGTACCTGACTCCTGACTCAGAACACGGTATGTAGTCCTGCATGAATTCATGTAGCCCTTTGTTCCTAGATCTTTGTTTCATTATTCCCTGTGGCAGAATTTATTAAAGCTACTCAAGAAGTGTCCCACCCCCACCCTACTCCCCCCAAAATGGAATGAACATGAATTGCACCCCTCCTATGGGCAGGTGCCTCACTGGATGCTGCATAGATTTAGGATTTCCATCTTCATTTGGACCTTGTATACTGCCTGATGATCCTTACCAGTTGCCATGGTCAGCTGCCCTCATGGCCCTTCTGGGGCCAATGTTAGATACATATTTTTACCTAGCAAGTAATCTATTTCACATAATTTTCAAATTTATTGGTATTAAGTTGATCATAATATTGTCTTCTAATTATTTCACATTGGTCTCTAGTTTTAATTTTGTTTTCTTTCTGAATCTAATGTTGATTTGGGTCTTTTTTGTTGATTAGATATGTCAATAGTTTATTTTTTTGGTCATTTCAGAGAGTTAGCTTTTGGTTTTATTGAGCACATCTATCTTTTTGTTCTCTATTCATTAAGTTTCTACTTTTATTAATAATTCTTTCCTTTTGCTTTCTTTGGACTTAGAAATTATAAACAGACTTGATCTCAATGTTCTTCATTTTTTCATTAGCTCTTGAAGATGTTGATCTAAACAAAGTTTACATCCTTGGTGGGCTTGTGGATGAAAGTATTCAGAAGGTAAGTATACATTTCAGCCCCCACATCTATATTTTGAAAAGTAGTGCTTATTTTTAGAGGCCCTTTTGCTGTCATACTCTCATCCAGAAGGCCTAGGAACTCAGAGGGAACAGGAAGAAAGAGCCTGTTTCCCCCAGGCTGGCCCTGCCACCTGTGACACCTCCTCTCTCTTCAGCAGTGTCAGTGGTCCTGAGCCTGAATGAAGAGTCAGGAATTAGAATGGGTACTGTTTGCTAATTACATAAATAGTTGAGCTTCTTTCTCCCCTCCTTACTTCTGCAAGGATAACTCTGATCTTGACCAAGTAAGCATTGGCTCAGCGTGCTTACCAGCTGTTCGTTCTTTGAGAGAGAATAGTTTGCTTCTTCTTTGGCCTACCTCCCTGCTGATATAGTCTTATCCCGAAACCTCAAACTCAGAGGATTGTCTAGATTTCTTTTGTTGGAGTTTTACTGGAATAATTGGGGTGTCGCTGGATTTTTGGAATATGTTTCTATTATACAAATATTTGTTGAGATATTTGTTTATATATACTAATTAACATACATTGCATAGATAATCAGTTAACTAATGATATAATAGTTAAATGTACAAACTTTTAACCCCTAGTCCTTCTCACCTGAGGCAACCACTGTCAAGTTTTCTTGTATACCCTTCTTAATGTATTATGTGATCACACATGTGTTTGTGGGTATATTTTACATATATGTGGGTGTGTTTTATATATTTTTTTCATATATGTATATATAAAACATTGGTGTTCGATGACTCCATAGTGATAATCGAAAAAATGAGCAGGAGTCTCTTATAGAAGAATGATAGCCAATAAATGAGGAATGCATGATAGAATTAGAAAATCATCATTTGTCACTCCCAGTGTCATTATTGATTCAGACAACTGATTGTGAATGAAAGGTTGTGGAGGAACTGGCTATTTACATGGTCTCAAGGTATCACCCTACAAAGACAAAAATTAACATTACAGTGAAACCATGTGGTGGTCACCATCTTATCAAACTTGATCAAATTTAGCATCACCAATAGAGGCACAATCTGTGCCTCCTACTGTGATCTTGCCTGTGAAGTATTCTTGCTAGACAGTGTTTAAACTGAATTTAATCATGAGGAAACAGACAAATCCAGAATATGGGACATTCTGCAAGACAACTGGACTGGATTTTCAGAAAAGTCAATGCAATGGAAACTAAAACGGGCAGGGGGCCGTTTTAGACTAAAGTAGGCTAAAAATAATAGCTAAATGCAGTATGTGAGCCTTAATTGCATTCTGTATTGAGAGGGAAACTTTATAAAAGATATTTTTGGAAAAGTTGAGGCGATTTTAACACAGACTTGTGTACTAAGTGAAATTATGGAATCATTGAATAAGTTTCTTAGAAATGCTATTGTGGTAAGGTAGAAGAATGTCATTGTTCTTAGCTGCATGCATAAGTATTTAGTGATGAAGTATTGTGATGTTTCAAATAGTTCAGCAAAATATGCATTTATATACAGAGAGAGAAAAGCAGATTTGATAAAATGTTAACAACTGGTGAGTCTAGATGACGGCAATGGGTATTGATTGTATTATTCTTTCAACTTTTCTCAGGTTTAAAATATTTCAAAATAAAAAGTTTGGGAGGGGGAGTCAGCCTTATTGCAGAGTAGAGTATCAGCACTCACCCTGTGTGTTGTCACCATTCTCCTGTAGTGGGGTGATGGCCCCTTTTTCGAGGTGGTGAAGTTCAGAGAGTCAATGAGCAGTGTATGATTTATAGATGTACAATTTTAACACATTGTGTTCTTTTCTCTCTCCACCAGTATTTAAACTGAAAAATAACTGGTACAAAGTTTGCCAGATACATAGAACTTTTTGGTTGTTATTGGAGAGTTTGGTTTTTTCACAGGAATAAGCTAAGAACAACATTTCTTCAAAGAGTTATTTTATCTTTAAATGTGCAGAGAACAGAAACTAGACTGTAAGCGCCTCCAGGTCAGCATCCAAATATCCTACTAACGTTGAATTTGGTACTCTAGTTCAAAGTGATTATAAAGGAATAAGACTTTTTTTAAAAAAACAAAAAGCAAACATAGCTCATATATACAAAGGAATGTTATCCTTTCAAAGAAATCCTTTGAGTAGCCATACCCTTGTCCCATCTGAATTGCATCACTTAAAACATTTTTGGAAGTTCTCTCTTGGAATTGTGTTTCCTGTGAGTCTGAGAGGCAGGTAATCCAGTGTCAGTACAAAACAAGTGCTAGGCCTGCTTCACACTGTTCCACTTGGTTAGACCACACTCATGATGGCCAGTCAGTTGTGGGACTATAAATGAAAGGACATTGACTACCTAGAACAAGTATAGAAGAGCTAGCCCTGACTGATAAAAGGACTTGAGAAACTAAGTCATAATGAAAGAGTTGACAGAACTGAGACTGTAGTCAGGGGACCAGAGTATTCACAGGGGCATGATCACTGCCTCCCAGAATCTCAATGGCTGTCTTGTGGAAGGGCCATTTTATTTGCATGGTGTGGCCCTGGGGTAATAGAACTAGGATGAATGAGTAGAAGTCCCAGGAAAAAAAAACCAGAAGAATTTCCTATCAACCAGTGTTGTCAGTGTTGGAATGGGTTGCTCCAGGATACATGAACTCCTTTGTCACACATCGTCCATTGAGAGGCCAGGTGGCCACTTAGAAGTTATAAAGCATATACAAAGATTGGATGGGTGGTTAGAATGGGATAGTTAACACTATTGAGAACCCTTCTAATCCTGAGCATGTTAATTATCCCTGTAATATAAACCTGTCTCTTTAATCCTGAAATCTTAGGTAAAAAAATATTTCCTGTGCTTCTTACAAGGTAGCAAATGTAATTTAAACTTTAGTTCATGAGTCAGGCATCTTACATAGGAGCACTTCCTTTTAATTGGACTGTCTGTTCTCACATTTTAATGCCACTTATTACAGTGGTGTACCCGTCTTGAATCCTGTCTCTAACTTGCTGCTACCAATTGGCAATGAGCTGGAAGTTCCAGACATCCAGCATTGGGTCTTACTGAGTTAGGGCCAGGAGCATTCTGATTGGTTAGGCCACTTGTGCCTTTTGATGCCGATTGTGGCTGCAGATGTGCCTCTATTGTGTACTTCTCTCTTGGTTGTAAGTGGTAGTGAGTGGAGGCT
>VSMD01020954.1:0-72604 GCA_008750895.1 Mirza zaza
TACCTGCTAAAAGGGGAGACATGCTCATATTAGGAAAAAGAAAATTCTTGGCTGGGCGCCGTGGCTCACGCCTGTAATCCTAGCACTCTGGGAGGCTGAGGCGGGCAGATTGCTGGAGGTCAGGAGTTCGAAACCAGCCTGAGCAAGAGTGAGACCCTGTCTCTACTATAAATAGAAAGAAATTAATTGGCCAACTAATATATATAGAAAAAATTAGCCGGGCATGGTGGCACATGCCTGTAGTCCCAGCTACTCGGGAGGCTGAGGCAGCAGGATTGCCTGAGCCCAGGAGTTTGAGGTTGCTGTGAGCTAGGCTGACGCCAGGGCACTCACTCTAGCCTGGGCAACAAAGCAAGACTCTGTCTCAAAAAAAAAAAAAAGAAAAAAAAAAGAAAATTCTTATTTGTATCAAGGAAAAAATGAAATAATAATAATAAAATTCTTGAATGGGAATTTTTATTAAATACGATTTATAATTCCTTTTGTGGAAACCTGTAAATATAAATTATAAGCACATATAAATAACTAAATTAATTTTCTGTTAACCCAAGGTGGTCTCTGCCTGACCATCTTATATCTTCTTTGCAAATATAATAGGGATGACCAAAAAAAAATCTATTTCCTTAAAGGGACAAAGCCCAGTGGCCTCTCTCCATCATGTCTAGATACAAAGTTCAGGGATTCCAAGCAGCGAACAATGTTAGTTATGAGGGCGGACTTCTATCATCAGCCAACATGTATCACAAGAAATCAAGTCACTTCTGCTACATCCTTGGAAAGATTGTATCTTCCACCACATTGGCATCTCAGAGAGAAAGAGCGCCCTCTTCCTTCCAAGACGTTCTTTCAAGACACATCTGAGCATCCATTGGTCCCATATTTCTTAGGCCACCTTCGTGCCGCTGCAAGTGAGTCATACTCCTTTTTCATCTCTTGATTCCCTAGAATTTTCTAGGCCTGATCAATTTCAATGAACTTCTGTATCCATTTCTCTACTGTGGCTTCTGTTTATCTGGATGATACATTGATATGAGTTTTTGATACATTTGTTTTAGGTGCGACCCATCTGCCCCCAGAACGCGGTGCCAATCCTTGTTTGCTGTCTGCTCAGCTGCCATCATCCACTGAGCAAGAAGTGGGCTTCTCTGGACCAGCAGACTTTACACGGCCGCCGGCGCCCACTCCTTGCCCGCGGTTGGCCACAACTCGGAAGGCTCCTTTACTACTGTTTAGACATGGCAAGAACCTTAGATACTCTAATTCCTCCTGGTTGTGTGCTATTATTGTCACTGAGTTTAAGCCTGCAGCTATTTAGAAGACACATTGTTGCTGTTTTACACAATGTCTACTTAGATTTACCCAGACACACATTCTTCTTATTGCAAATCATTCCTCCTGCTTCCATCTGGGGCTGATTTCCCTCTGCCGCAGAAATCTCTTTAGTGTTTTCTTTAGTGTATGTTTTCTGGCTATTAAAAAAAGGCAATTGCTTTTTCTGAAATATCTTTATTTCACCTCCACTTTTACACAATATTTTCATTGGCTATAAAATTCTGTGTAGGTATTTTCTTTCAGCTTTTCAAGACATTACTCCATTGTCACCTGGCTACAGTGTTTCTGTTGCAAAGTCAGATGTCAGTCCTGCTGCTGCTTCTGCACACGTCTGGCTGATACCCTCTTTGTCCTGGTTTTCAGCAGGTTTACTATCATATAACCAACTGTATTTTTTTGGTTTTGTTTTCGTATTGATTCTGATTGGGGTTGATAGTATACCTGTAGTCTGTGGTTTGTTAATTTTGACCAATTTTGAAAAATCCTCCTTTATTTTCTATTTAAATTGTTTCTCATATATTCTTTTCTCTTCTTCCAGGACTCCATTCTACAAGTATGTTAGCCCTTCCCACCATACCACATGTATCTCTTAGGCCTTTTATTATACCGTCCATATCTGTTCTCTCTCTGCTTCTGTCTAAATATTTTCTTCTGACCTATGTTCCAATTCACTGATCATCTCTTCTACTGTGTCTAATCTGTTTTTACAGTCATCTATTGAATTCATAATTTCAGTTGTTGTATTTTTCTACTTTAAAATTTCCACTGGATTTTTTTTTTTTTTTTTTTTTTTTTGAGACAGAGTCTCACTTTATTGCCCAGGCTAGAGTGAGTGCCGTGGCGTCAGCCTAGCTCACAGCAACCTCAAACTCCTGGGCTCAAGCAATCCTGCTGCCTCAGCCTCCCAAGCAACTGGGACTACAGGCATGCGCCACGATGCCCGGCTAATTTTTTTCTATATATATTAGTTGGCCAATTAATTTCTTTCTATTTATAGTAGAGATGGGGTCTCGCTCTTGCTCAGGCTGGTCTCGAACTCCTGAGCTCAAAGGATCCGCCCACCTCGGCCTCCCAGAGAGCTAGGATTACAGGCTTGAGCCACCGCGCCCGGCCTAAAAGTTCAATCTTGTAATCTATTTTCTTGAACATATTAATCACAGTTAAAGTCTATGTATGATAATGTCAATATCCTATTCTCTCATAGGTTTATTATTACTGTATATATTTTTTTCTCTTAGTTTTGGATCACTTGTCTTCTGGGTTTTTTTTTTTTTTTTAACCTGACATTTAATCCTGAATATTATGTATGAAAGATATTTTAGTTAATCTGAGGCCCAGGATGATGCTATTTTCCTCCAGAGGTTTCCTTTTGCTTCAGGCCGGCAATGGGAAGGAAGGCAGCTCAGCTTTGTCCAAACTGGGAGGAAACTGCTGGAAACTCAGTTCCAGTCTTTGTGAGGGTTGCTCTACTTAGCACCTCAGCCCTATAGCAGTGCTATATCCCTCAGTGCTTCCAGCTGAAGGCCCAGAGTGCTTGTCAGAGACCCCTCTCTGGCCATCACCAATTACTCCCCCCACCACGAGACTCAAAAGCTCTCTGTGGCCGGGCGCAGTGGCTCATGCCTATAATTGTAGCACTCTGGGAGGCCGAGGCGGGAGGATCGCTCAAGGTCAGGAGTTCGAAACCAGCCTGAGCAAGAGTGAGACCCTGTCTCTACTAAAAATAGAAAGAAATTAATGGGCCAACTAAAATATATAGAAAAAATTAGCCGGGCATGGTGGCGTGTGCCTGTAGTCCCAGCTACTCGGGAGGCTAAGGCAGGAGGATTGCTTGAGCCCAGGAGTTTGAGGTTGCTGTGAGCTAGGCTATTGCCACGACACTCTAGCCCTGGCAACAGAGTGAGACTCTGTCTCAAAAAAAAAAAAAGAAACAAAGAAATAGCTCTGCTGTGTCTCAATTCTTGTCCCCGCATGTGTTACAGACTGAACCATGTCCCCACCTTCGTATTTGGAAACCCCAACCTCCGTGTGACCACATGTGGATGTGGGGCCTGTAAGGAGGTGTGTTACTCCATTTTGCGCTGCTGTAAAAGAATACCTGGGGCTGGGTCTCTGATAAAGACAAGAGGTCTGTTTGGCTTGTGGTTCTGCAGGTCGGGCAAGAAGCATCGTGCTGGCATCTGCACCTGGCGAGGGGGCGCAGGAGCTTCCAGTCCGGGCAGACGGGGGAGGGGCAGCAGGTGTGTCCTGTGGCGGGTGAAGGAAGAGGGAGGGCAGGGGAGGCCAGGCCCCTGTGAACAACCAGCTCTCTCGAACTAACAAAGTGAGCATGCTACGGACTCCTTATCTGGGGAGGGCACGATTCGTGAGGGACGCCCCCCCCTACCCCCGTGACTCAGACACCTTCCACCAGGCCCCCTGCAACGCAGGGGACCAAACTGCATCATGAGGGATGGCGGGGACCGCTCCCTCTCTGCGCACACAGGAGAAAGGCCACGGGAGCGCACGCCAGGGAGGAGAGGCTCCCCCAGAAACCAGCCCAGAGGGGAGCTTGACTCTGGGCTTCCAGCCTCCCGATGATGTCTTGTTAAGACGCCCAGTCTGTGGGGTATTTTTATGGCAGCCTGAGCTATCACACCACCGTAAGCACCAACTGCCTCAGCAAAAATCACTTCCCTCTCGGGGGTCGTCACCCTCAGAGAGAGTCTTCCGTGTTGTGGTAGTGAGCTGGTGTCTCTAAACAGATTTATAAACTATTTTACATGGATTTCCTGGTTATTTTTGTTGGGAGGGCGTGTCCGGTGCAGCTGGCCCTTCCCAAGCAGGAGCAGCACCTTCTCAACGTCCGGGTGTCTCTGCGCCTGCCCCGGCCACACCTGCCCAGCTGGCCCCGGTGGCCCTTCCACACGCACACGGCGCCGAGAACTGCTTTAGTTCAGAGAAAGTCCCTCAACCTTTTGATTTGTCCCCCATCCGTTTTTCTGTCTCCCTGAAAGTCGAGCCAGATGCACACAGCCCTTCTTGTCCTGAGCCTGGGTGCGGCGTCCCTGCCCGCCTTCCCTCCCTCCCCTCGCTGTCCCAGGATGGTCCCGCATTGCGACTTACTTCATCCCGAAACTCTCCAGTCGAGTCCTCTGCCAGGCCCGGCACATGTCGGGTTCCCGTGGGCAATCCTCCTGGCTTCCCTGTCCCCCTGTGAGTCCTCCTCCCGGCTGGCCTGTTCCTGCTGCCTCCGTAGGGGTGGGCTAGGCAGGGCTGGGGGCGTTTATGCAGGCAGCGGGTAGCGGGTCGAGGGCCGGGCCCGACCGCCCTGGTGAGCCTGGCTTGGCCCAGCGCTCACCTTAGGTCCCTGTCTCCGGGGGAGTTCTGGGTCCTTGGTCTCCTGCGGCTGCAGCTCGGTGCCAGGACGGGGCTGAGGGTTGTCCTTGCCGAAATCCGCAGCCCACGGGGGTCGGTGTGTCTGGAGAGGCTCTCACGTGCCCGGTCCTTCCCCTCGCTGGCGTGGGCTGCGGCTTTTCCTGAGCTCTGGTGTCTCTGTCTGGCTCTGTCATTCGGAAGTTTCTCGCAACCGTGTTGCCCACGGACACAGCCTTTTGTGTCTCCCATGCTGAGGACGGCACTTTTCTGCATATTGAAAAGGACGGGTGCGGGCGGGGCAGTGTGGGAGGCGGTCCTTCTCCACATGGTGCTCGTGCACAAACTGAGCTCATGCCATAGCTCTGTAGCTGCTGCTTAAAACTTCACATCAGAGGAGCATCGTTTTCTGCTGTCAATTACGTTTCTCCCGCAGCACTTCTAGTGGTGACTCGGCCTTTCCTTGCATGGAACGACCGGATCTAATTTCTTACTGTCACACACTCAGGCACCGTTCCATCAGTTCCACGTCGTCTGTTTTTAGCTCTGACAGTCCTGAAGCTGATGGGTCTCCGACCACAGCCTGTTGGAGTTTAACATGCACGTGGGATGGACGGTAATGTCATCTCTTGTAACTCACGGCGTCTTGGGGTCAGTGGCACGCCGTGGTTTCTGAACACTGCGGGGCCAACAGCCTGGGGGTTCTGATCCCCAACGTCCAGCTTAGGAGGGGCTGGTTCATGAGCTGGCCATTCCCGAGAGGGATTCTCTGGCTGGGTCCACAGTCCAGATCCCAGCAGGCAGGGCCCGGGGCCTGGCGGGGACAGGCAAGTGCTCTGACAGGATTTCTCCTGGGGAGACCTCACCCACCTTCCCCACTCCTCAGTGGCATCTCTACGTTAGATTTCAGCAGTCGCTTCTGTAGTTTGTTACTAAATGAGAGCTCTAGCCGAAATAGTGAATTTTTAAAAAAAAAATTTTTTTTTAAGAGACAGGGTCTTGCTATGTTGCCCAGGCTGGGCTCAAACGATCCTCTTGCCTCTGCCTCCCGAGTAGCTGGGACTATAGACACAAACCACCACACCGGCTGAAAGTAAATTTTAAAGAGTAGAAGATAGTTTGTGAAATTAAGGTCCACGAAAACTTGGCTCTCTGGCTTTGCAACACTGCCCAGCCGGCTGGACCTTCCTCGGGCAGGACGGAAGCAGTTCAGACGCTTGGGTTCAAACCCAGCCCCTGCTGCCCGCTAGCTGTGCAGTCCAGCCGCCCCACCTTCTCCGGCCTTGGGAGTGCCAGCTTGGCGCCCTACTTGGCACTCGGTAGGGACCTGCCCATTCCGTGGGAGGGCATTTGGATCACAGACACGGAGCCAGGCCTTCTAGGAATCCACGCCTGGAAGTCCAGGAAAGCACTTCCTGCGTGGCCCAAGTCCTCCCCATGTTTCCCCTTTCCTCCTCTACACCAGCACCGTTTTGCGCCAGGTGGGCAGGGTCCAGCCCTGGGTTTGCACTCGCGAGGCCACAGCACACACTGGCCAAGCTCCCCCTGCCCGGGGTCAACGCCCAGTCGTGCCACAAGGCGACCCTGTGTGAGTAATTTAACCTCTAAGTGCCTCCGTTTCCTCATGTGCACGATGGTCTGTGTTGAGGACTGGGTGTGGAGGGTGCAGAAATGTCATTCTGGAAACGTCAGCTAAGGGGTCTGGAGACGGGCAGAAAGGAAGCCTCTGGCACTTCGGGGAGCTGGGGAGCGGGCAGAGAGGAAAGATAGGGCCTGCCCCTGTCTCCCCTTCTTGGGGATGCCAGACTCGGGAGTCCACACGTCCTCGGGATGAAGCCACTGCGGAGGGGCTCAGGCGCGGGGCTTTCCCTGAATGGACGAAGCCCAGTGGCATGTCTCCATCGCGTCTAGAGACAAAGTTGAAGGATTCCAAGTAGGGAACAGTTTTAGTTATGAGGAAGTTATTAGTCAACACGTATCACAAGAAATCAAGTCCAATGCTGCTGCATCCTTGGAAACATTTGGGCCACCTTCTTTGGTCACCCCCAAGTTCTTCGCTAGGTGACATCCACTCAGGTTGGGAAAGGCAAGTGGAGCCTACTCCAGGAGCGGCAGCCTGCCACGGACCCCGCAGCCCTGGATTGCCTGGGCTAGGCTGGCCGCCTTCTCCTGCCCGCAGGGCCGGGTTGGGGGAGAAGGACAGGAGAGGGTGGGCAGAGAGTTCTCAGGTCCTGGCCCCTGGTCCCGCGACCCCCAAACCCCAACTCCCGGTGCCCGGCGCGCCCCGATCCCCATCGCCCCTGGTGCCCCGCGCCCCCGAACCATCCTCCCCTGGCGCGCTGCGCGCTCCCTTAGCCCCTGGTGCCTCGTGCGCCCCGACCCTCGCTCCCCAGCACCAAGTGCCCTGCGCGCACCAACTCGCGTCCCCTCCGGTGCCCTGCGCGCCCCATCCTCCCTGGTGTTCCTCGCGCCTCCCGACCCTGTCCTGCTTGGTGCCCTGCGCGCCCCCAGGCTTGTCACCCACGAGAGCCCCCAGGTTCGCGCCCCAGGCCCCGCCAGGGTCGCGCAAGGACCCGCCCTGTGACGCATTTCCAACCGCCAGGAACCATGACCCGCCCCGGCGCGCGCCCGCCGGACAGGGCGCGCGCATCGTGCACGCGCCCCACCACGTGACCCCGCGCCGGCCAACGGGCGCGCCAGGATTTGGGGGATAAAGCGCGGCCCCGCGAGCAGTTGCGGCGGGAGAGCGGCGTGCGGAGAGCGCGACTCGCCCGCCCCGGCGCTGCTCCTGCCCGCCGCGCCTTCCCGCCGCCGCGCAGCCATGTCCGAGGAGAAGCCCAAGGTAAGCGGCCGGCGCGCCCCGGCCTCCCGCCCGCCGGCGCCTCTGCACCGGGGGTCCCCCTCGCCGGGCGCGGCCCTCCCGACACCAGGGAACCGGGGCGCCGACCGGGACTCGCGCCCTGGCCACCCGCGGCCGCCCGCGCCTCCCCGAACCTGCCAGCCCCTCCCCCGCCCGGGCCCGCTCCCTTCCCCTCCCCCGCCCGGCGGCGCTCCGCGGCGCGCCCCGCCCCTGCCTGGGCTCCGCCCCCACGCGCGCCCCGCCCCTGTCTGGACCCCGCCCCCAAAGCGCCCTCGCTCCGCCCCCGCCGAGCACGGCCACGCCCTCCCCGCGGCTTGCGAAGGTCCCCCGTGTTGGGGAGGGACCCGCGGTCCCCGGCCAGGCGCCTACGCGTTCCACCGCGCGAACGCGTAGCCCGCAGGGCCGTCCCCGGCGGGGCCCTCAGTCCTCCTTCCTTCGGTGCGCGCGGTCCCGGTGGCGCGCGGCGGCAGCGCGGAAGGAGCGGCCGGGCCACCCCGGGGCAGCGCTTCGAGGGCCTGACCCGCAGGAGCCGCACCGCCGTCCGCGCGGGACAGCCGCCCTCCCCCGCGCGCTCTGGTGTGCGCCCCCGAGTCGCGGTCCCGAAGGTGCGCCCGCCCGTACCTTGCGCACCGGGTGTGCGCCCCCCAGTCATGGTCCCGAAGGTGTGCCCGTCCCTTCTCCGCGCGCCCGGGTGTGTGTCCCCCAGTCGCAGTCCCGAAGGTGTGCCCGCCCCTCCCCGGCGCGCCCCTCCCCGGCGCCCCCCAGTCGTTGTCCGGAAGGTGCGCCCGTCCCTCCCCCGCGCCCCCGGTGTGTGCCCCCCAGTCGCGGCCGGAAGGTGTGCGTCCCCCAGTCGCGGTCCCGAAGGTGCGCGCCCCTCCCCCCCCCACCCTCCCCCGCGCGCGGTCCTGAAGGTGAGCCGCCCCCCACCCCCACCCGCGCGCCCAGGTGTTCGCCCCCCAGTCGGGGTCCGGAAGGTGCGCTCTTGGGTCAGGCACTTCCCATTAGTCCTGGGGCAGGTCTGCAGCAGTGTCAGCCGCTTATTGGAAAGAACCTTTCTGCAGGCCTGGTCTGTACTGTTACCATCGGCTCTGTTTGAGGACCGAGGGGGTACAAGGAGCTGGAGCCTTGCAGGTGGTCCCAGGGCCGCCCTCAAGGTCAGACCTGGGGACTGGGCTGAACGGCCTCGGCTGGCCCAGTGGAGCCTGCTCGTCCTCAGCGGTTTGAGGAAAGGTGAGCTCCAGGGAAACCTGCCCAGGCGCAAGTGGAGTGGCCTCTACTTTTTACATTTTGACTCAGCCTTTTATACCATTTCTCCCACCCCAGGTCATTTGAACAAATACTTGTTAGTCTCAGGCCAAATATAAATGTCTTTTATGCTTTTGTGGGTGGCTTCCTCTAATGAAAAGTTTAAATACAGTAAAATATGTCCATTTTTTTCGCCGATGTATAACCCTGGCTGTGCCACATGGTCAACTTCAGTGGTCCGATTAGGCTGAATACATTGTTTCCTTACGGAGTGGCCGAGTGTTTGCTGCCTGGCGGCTGGCCGTTGGGGAGGGTCCCGTGTGCCTTCAGGAAGCAGCTCTGTGCCCCCGGCCAGGGAGGAGGGTGGGCAGCTGTTCTAGGTCACGGAAGGAACAGCTCCAGCGTCAGGCAGGAGGGCAGTAGGCGGAGGCTAGACCTTAGTGAATTGAGGCTGTTTTTAGGGCTTCATTTTTATAAAGCCCGTAAGTTCACTTGCTTATTAGGAATTCACCAGGCGCCTGGGAAAAGCCTTCGTTCCTGGAGTCCCTCTGTTCCGGGACAGAGGCACAAGTGGCTCTGCCTGGCCGTGGACACCACCTTTAAGGAAAAGTCGCCCGATCTTTTCCCTAAGGGAGCCACCGCATCCTCCTGCCTTGGGGAGTGAGGGCAGTTCACACGGGGGTCCCTGGACCCATCCTGGCCGGGAGCCACTTGTGCGCTCCTCCCTCCCATGGTCCAGGTTTCTCCACACTGGAGAAAACCCCAGTGGCCTCCAGGAGTGTGGACAATGACCGGCCGCTGGCCCGGGGCCCGAGCGGGGCAGGTGAGTGCTGCCCGGACTCCCAAGGTCCGGCCTGTTGCTGGGGCCTCTTCCCACCGGGGCCCACTTCGGCCGCTGCAGGTCCCTGACACCCGTCCCCAAGGTCTCCAGGACCAACTGCCACGCAGTTCCCTGGCTCACCCACAGGCGAGCCTTCTGCACCCCAGTTAGGCACTGCCGGGACAGGCGTCCAGGGAGGGGAGCAGGGCCCTCCTAATCTCCTCCCAGCCAGGGAAGAAGCGTGGAGGGTGGCCCAGGTGGCCGGGGCCCATAGCTCCTAGAGGGACCAGCCCTGCAACGTGCTGAGAGCAAGCCGAGCGGGGAGGGGTGAGCTGCAGGCGGCTTTCTGACTGACCCAGGAGGGTCTGCCTCGGTGTTCCGTTGAAAACTTTATGACTCCTTTGTTCCCAAGGTTCCTGTTGGTGCAGGTGACCAGGGGCACCTCGCCCCGCAGACTGAGCTGCCTCAAAGCCGCTCCCTGCCCCTTGACACAAACTTTTGGCATCCACGAGAATCGTGTTTCCAGGTGACAGGAAACCCATTGCGCTGCTGAGCAGCTTCGAGTGTGTCATGAATGATATAAAAATTACTGTGAACTACCACTGTCGAGATAGGACCGTCCTGAACGAAATGCTGGGTGGCTTCCTGTCATGTTGGCAGATTCGGGCAGCAAGGAGGGGCCTCAGAACGGCTGCTGTCCGCTCCTTGACTCCGTGTTCCTCTCCGTCGTGCACGTCTGCTCTTTGTTTTGTCCTAGCAGTCACCCGTAGCTTTTTATCAGTTTCCTACGAGTAATTTTAAAACAGAGATTGATTTTCTCTGAACTTTTCCTAGATCTATCAAACAGGCTTTTTTTCTTTGAATTAATGACAGGGGAGGACTCTAGGTTTGCACTGCGTTTTCTTTTCTTTTTTTTTTTTTTTGAGACAGAGTCTCGCTTTGTTGCCCAGGCTAGAGTGAGTGCCGTGGCGTCAGCCTAGCTCACAGCAACCTCAAACTCCTGGGCTCAAGCAATCCTGCTGCCTCAGCCTCCCGAGTAGCTGGGACTACAGGCATGCGCCACCATGCCCGGCTCTAATTTTTTCTATATATATTAGTTGGCCAATTAATTTCTTTCTATTTATGGTAGAGACGGGGTCTACCCTCTTGCTCAGGCTGGTTTCGAACTCCTGACCTCGAGCAATCCACCCGCCTCAGCCTCCCAGAGTGCTAGGATTACAGGCGTGAGCCACCGCGCCCCGCCTGCACTGTGTTTTCTTAGTGCACAGATGGACGCTTGAGGAGGTAGAAGTGAAAAATGAATTCTGTGCAAAGATAAGACAATCAAGGAGCTCTGAATTGCTTAGAGAATTTTAGGAATTAGGTTGGTTTTGGTGACCTAAAAAAAACCCCCGACAATCACCGAAAGACTTGCCCTTGGAGATGGAGGGTGTTTTCCGAGGTGCGACCCTGAGGCCGTTTCCGTCATCTCTCCCGCAGGAAGGCGTGAAGACGGAGAACGACCACATCAACCTGAAGGTGGCCGGGCAGGACGGCTCCGTGGTGCAGTTCAAGATCAAGCGGCACACCCCGCTCAGCAAGCTGATGAAGGCCTACTGCGAGAGGCAGGTGCGTGCCAGGCGGGCGGGCGGGACTCGCGGCTTCCCAGGACAGACGCGCAGGGCTCGGGGTGCCCCCGGCTGGGTCCCTCGAGTTGTGTCCTGGACGTCCGTTAACGTGTTTCTGGTCCCCACGGTCCCGTGACTTGGCAGGTGCATCTCGAGGCTTGCCCGGCCGCGTGTGGCTTTCCCTCTGCGAGACAGCCTCCCGGGTGGTGGTGCGTCCTCCTGGGGGGGGGGGGACGAGGGGGAGGCACAGCACTTGCGTCACGTCTGCCGGGCTGCCCGGGCTGAGGTCAGTGCTCAGCGTTCGTTCCTCAGGGGCCGCAAAGTGGCGCATTCTAACGCAGACCTCTTACTCCTTTCCAAACTGCCCGATTCTCTCCCGAGATCTGTCAGTCTCCAGACAGTGAGCCGGTTCACTGGCGTCCCCAGCACGGCCGGCTGGCCGGGTCCCTGCCCATAGCCCCGGTGTCCTGGGTGTGGCCGTGAAGCCCGTCCCACGAGCCTGTGCTCCCGGGCCCCGTCTGCCTTGCTCTGCGTGGTGCCAGGAGGACCTGCCTTGGCACGCGGCTGCCCCGCCAGCCCCGAGTGCTTCCCGGAACCTGGGGCGCTCCGGTCGCCGTGCTGCGGCCAGCCCAGCCTGTGGCGTCGGCCTCCTCCAGGGAGCCTCGTTCCTTTGAGAGGGGCGGGTGTCTCGAGGCGCTCTCAGGAGGCTGCCTTTCGTTAAGTGCCTAGGGGACGCAGCAGCGGCTGCCCTTTTGTTTCACTCTCATGTCTTGGATTTTTGTCATCAGTGATTCCTGAAAGCAGTGTCCTCCCCTCCGCTTCCCCTGCTCCGAGACGCAGCCCCTGCCGGCTCTGACCTTTTCCTGTGCCGTGCGGTGAGCAGCGTGGCCCTGCCTCTCCTCCTCCTCGCTTTTGCCCGTGTACGGTGAGAGCGGGCTCCCCAACACTTCTGTCCCCGAGCGGCCTCCCCATTCCTCCCTGCGGAGTGGGTGGTGCAGCGCCGTGCCCTCCCCTCCCCCGCGGGGACAGATGCGCCGTGCTGCCCGCCGGCTCTCGTCTGAGTCTCGGGGCTGCTTGGGCCGGCCGCCTCCCGGTTGCCCGTGGATCCCCGCCGCCCGCGTGGGCAGGCCCCAGAGGCCACCGCACAGCCGCGGGGCTCTGCTTTCCCCACGGCCCTCCTGCCCCTCCCGCTCCGCGGCCCTGCAGGCAGCCTCACAGCTGTGTCCCGCAGCTGCCTGAGCCAGACTCGCTCGGGAAACATCCCGGCCCCCTTCCTGCTGTCCCCCTGACTCACCTCCTGCCCGTCCTGTGACAGGGCGGAGCGCGTCCGCCAGCCCTCGCCGGGAGGGCTGTGTGAAGCGTGGCGTCCCTGAGACGTTGCGTGTCTCAAAGTGACTTTTGCTTTTCGTGAGCCCTTCATGCTTCGATGTTTGCCCGCGTGTGACGACGGTCTAGATCGAAACTCATTTTCTTCTGTGGGAGTTACCGCATCCTTTTCTTTTGGCTGCCGACGTTGACGGTGCAGAGTTAGACAGTTCTGGTTCTCCGTCCTTTGTACGTGTGACTTGGTTCTTCTCTGGGGGCGTTTCCCGAAGTGTCGCCAGGAGCAGGTGCCTCTGCCACTCGCGCACGGCCCGTCAGCCTGGAGACCTGTTTCTGCAGGAAACGGCGCACTGGCGGTCCGTCCTGGGCTCTGCTCCTTCCTGGTGGGAGTCCTGCCCCTCTTGTCTCGGGCTGTCCCAGATTTTTACATTTGATGACTTTCCTCCCAATTTGCGGCCGATTTGGGTTCCTTCCCAGGGCGGGCGGGGGGGGGGGGGGGGGGGGGGGGCGACGTCTCCGCTTTGTCTTCCCACGTGCTGTGGACGCTCTTGTCGTAGTGACTTTGGATTTCCAAAAGTTTCTCTGTTCTTTCTGTTCTTTGGAGTGTTCCCCTTTTCTCAGAAGCAACTCGGTGTTTTCTGGATGCAGGATTTCTTCTTACCTCCCCCAGAACTTGGGTCACGCATGTGCGTGTGCCAGGGCGTGCACGTGTGTCGGGGCGTCTCCTGCCCCTTCCTCTTCTCCTCTCTCCCTCCCTCCCTCCCTGGTGGGATCCCCCTGCTCACATGTGAGTGTTGACACGCTGTGCAGCTGGGAGAAGCCGTGTACGTGGGTGGGCACATGGGCACGCTGTGCGTCCACGTGGGGTGACCCGCCTGGATGGGGGTGCCAGGGAGGGGCCCAGAAGCTTCTGTCTGACAGTCGATTCCCCAGGCTCTGGCCAGCACCCTGGGGGCTCATCTGGAGGGGAGGGGCGTGGTGGCCGCTTACTGACTTTCCCTGGCCGGTGATTCATCCCTGGCGTCCTGAGCCCAGAGCTCGGCGTCCTGAGCCCAGAGCTCGGCGTCCACCTCTCCAGAAAGCAGACGTCCCGTGTGCTGCCTGCGGGAGGGACGTCGCCTGGCCTCAGGGGGTCACGGGGGAGCCTGCCCTGGGAGTCCGGTTGGGGACTTGCGGGCAGCTGTTTGGAATCTCTGCCTTGCAGGCCTGGCCCGCCCAGCCCCTCCCCACCCCAAGCCCTCGGGTCTTGCGCCCGTTGGTCCAGCCGCGTCCTGCCTCTGCAGCTGCCGCCCGCTGCCTGTGGGCCACCCTCACCCGCTCTCTTTGTCCTCCTTCCTTCCTTTCTGTCATCACAGTGGGGTTTCGGGAGGGAGCAGAGGTGCGCGTTTTAAGCCTGTCTTGTTCCAGTGAAATGGGAACTGCTTGCTGGATGACATCTGTCTCTGCCCTGGCCGAGGTGCAGTCGCTCCCTCGGGGCGCAAGGCGGCTGCACGTTCTCTGTCCGGGGGGAAGCGCCACCCTCCTCCAGGCCCCGTCGTGACTGTGTCCCGGCCGTGTGCGGTCTTCTCGTCACGACCCTCACCGTCACCTGGCCTGTTTCTCTCTGGGAATTTTCTGAAGGGGCAGATGGTGGTGCCAGCAGTATAGAGACCCTGCTTGGCCTCTGGAAGGGGATGGGAGGGACGGGTCAGGCCCGGGCCGGAGGGTCAGAGCGCGGTGCCCGCACCACTGCTGTGGGCAGCGCAGGGAGAGGATCAACGCCACCAGCGAGTTTCTAGATTCGATGGGTCATGAATCCAGGTGCTGCTGTTTTGACACAGACGTTTGATTGTTGACTTGAGCTGTGTCATCTGCAAGTATTTGATGGTAATTGTTTTTTTTCTTTCCAGGGCTTGTCAATGAGGCAGATTAGGTTTAGGTTTGACGGGCAGCCGATTAACGAGACAGACACTCCAGCACAGGTACGGAAGCCGGCGTGGTGTGCGTCCAAGCTTGGGCCCCCATGCTCTTGGGTGGGACGCTCTTACTTGAGAATCGCTGATTGTGCTCATGTAGAATGCCTCACTTTTGGCCAGGCAAGGTGGCTCACACCTGTAATCCCAGCACTCTGGGAGGCCAAGGCGGGAGGGGCTCAGGAGTTTGAGACCAGCCTGAGCAAGAGCGAGACCCCATCTCTACTAAAAAAATAAAATTAAAATTAGCCCGGGCATGGTGGCGCAGGCCTTTAGTCCCAGGTTCTCGGGAGGCTGAGGCAGGAGGATCGCTTGAGCCCAGGAGTTTGAGGTTGCTATAAGCTAGGCTGACGCCACAGCACTCTAGCCCGGGCGACAGAGCGAGACTCTGTCCCAAAAAAACAACACAAAAACATTTGTAGCTCTGGATATTTCCAGAGTTTTGTTCAGGGGAGCCTGGCAAGCCCGCCGGGCCTGCGTGTGCAGCGGCGCCTCCGTTCCCGAGTGCTGCACGAGGGGTCGGGTGAGGGCGGGTGTGGTCGGGCGCTGTCCCTGGTGTAGGGACACTCACACCAGTCAGCACCGTCCTCCCCCTGACGAGAAACTAACACGCCTCCCTTCTCTCTCACGTGCCCGCGGCGTCGGCAGCTGGAGATGGAGGATGAGGACACCATCGACGTGTTCCAGCAGCAGACTGGGGGCGTGAGGGGGGCCTGCCGCCCGGTGGCCGTGGCCTCCAGAGGGACCGTCCTCCTCGTGCCGGCTGCCCTTCCTCGCCTTGCCCTCGAGTAGCGACCGCCACCGCCAGCCACAGAGGAGTCTGCGGAACCTCGAGGGCGTTCACCAAAACGATTTTCCTCTCCCACCTACTGCGAGTGCGACTCAAAACTGTGTCTGCGGGGACGGATCTGCGACTTTACCTGGGCCAGTCGGAACCCTTATCTTTGTTCAGGAGCAATGAGTTGCCGGGTTTGGGGGGTTTGTTGATGTTTTCATTTTCTTTCTTTTTTTTCCCCCTGCCTCCTGTAGCATTTTTGTGCCCCAGATTTGTGGCCTGCATATTCGCTTTCAGTCAGTGGACGGGGACTTGCTCCGGTGTGGGCCGCCCCTCCAGCGCCGGCTCCGATCACGCGGCGGCCGCGTGCACACGGCGTGGGTCTGTCGGGCAGGTGTCCTGGAGGGGTGGGGACGGAAGGCGGAGTGTCACTTGCTATTTGTTGTAGGCATGGGTTATGAAAATGCTAAGTACTGCGCATTTAAGCTTTGTCAGCATGCGATGAGGCTGAGGGGAAAATACTGGACTGCTTCTTAAAAAGAAAGTAACAGCCCTCTGGCAACGTGGCCCCATGTGCTCCCCGCTCCTGCGTGTCCCCCTGGGGTCCAAGGCCCGGCCCCCCCCCACTCCCCGTCAGTGCCTGACAAGGGCCGGCACGACAAAGATCGACTTTTTCCCTCTTCTTAATAGAGAAGACAGTAATCCCCACATTTCTCATTTGGTGATGGTGTTGTGGCCTCGGGTTTCTCCTAGTATTTGCTTCTGATGAATAATTATGTTCTGCACATAAAAAGGTGAGATTAAGTATTGCTGAATTTTCAGTTACGTTGTCGTGTGAAGAGCTACTCGCGACTGCGGTCACGGACCCGCGGGAGGAGGACCCCGCACCGGCTCCCCCCGCCCCACCGGTCTGCGCCGTGTGGCTTCCCGAGCGCATCCCGAACTCACGCGTTGCTGTGGTGATCAGTCCTGTGAAATTTTGGGGGATCTATGCCAATGAAAAATGTTCCTAGTTCTGCCTGTTCTTCCGTAAGGACCCGCTGCCGCTCGGTGGCCGCCCTCTGCCTTTTTTATACTCTCCTGAACGATGACCCATCTTCATCTCCTGCTTGCTGGAAATCTTGCCGAAAATGTCCTCAGTCCCTCTGTGTTGCTGTGTGGGTTCGGGCGGGGTGTGTGTTAGCTCTGCCGTGTTTATTCACAATTTGTACATTATCTGTTGTCCTTTCCTACTGTACACAGTAAATATAGTTTGGTATTCTGTCTCGGCTCACGCTGAACTCTGCGTTTGGGGGCTGGGGCGCGCCGTCACAAGGCAGCGGACTGTTCGGAAAGGCCATTAGGGAGCTGTGACTTAGAAGCTGGTCCCTGGAAGGTTCCTGCTCGCCGACAGACCCTGCCCCTCCCGCAGGTCACCAAGAGCTGGGCCAGCGACTTCCCTGCCAGGAGGGGCGTCCTCTCCCCTCGCAGAGCCCTCCCATCAGATCTGCACCCTTCCGGGGAGGGAGGGCCCGCGCTCTTCCTCTGGTGTTTCCTGTGTAACAGAGGCAGGGGCTGTGAGTCTGATGTCAGGTCTGGGCCATCTCCGCCGGTGCTGGTGCTGGGTGTGAGAGTTTTCCCCTTGCAGCTGACAGCCTGCTGGCTTATCTGCCTTGAAGCTGGAGTGAACTGATTCTAATTTGGCTTTAAGAATTTCCCAGCATACCGCGGTGTGACAAAATCAGGGTTGAAAGTGGGCTTTTGTACTTAGTCCGTCAGTCGAGTGAGCACAGGTTGTAAGATCAAGGGCAGCCTCAGGAACAGCACCATGTGTGGACTAAAGCACAGCACAGAGGGGCTTGCCAGAGAGCCCGGCAAGGGCTGCTAACTCGAGGCAGGGAGCCCCTGCACCTGTCTGAGGAGAGGGCTGCGACCCAGGTGCCTTAAGTCAGAACAGTGGCCAGTTCATGTGGGTACGTTGAAACGGTGCCCCTTGAACTTCCGAAACTCACGGCACCTGACGTGGAACAAACACGATATGCTCTGGAGGTTGTCTTTTATCTTAGAAATTTATGCAGATTGTGCATTTGGAATAACAGATCTGTTGGTACTAGTATTTTTTAAAATAATTAAATTACATGAGCCTAACTTGCAGAATTTTGGGGTTAAATTGATGCTTCAGGAGGAGCTACGTGCCCTATCTATCCTGTTTGTTACCTGTGCCTAGGGTTTCAACTGGAACTTTCCCAGTTTTAGCAATGAAAGGGCCACGCCCCAGGAGCCCCCTTAGTCCCAAGCAAACTGGGTTGTCACCTTAGCCATGCTACACAAGTGCACAGCTAGGGAAGCAGGATGTTATGAAAGCTGTCCCATGTAACTTAGGTTGAACTGAGATCCCTTTTATACCTTAGAACTTTAGTTGCCAAATATAAGACACTAATTTTATTCTGTGCTGTTGGCCTCCCAGGGTGTGTTGCTTAGGCAAACCACTAAATATTACACATGTGCTCCTCAGAGCCCGTGGGACCCCCGTACCCAGTGATGCAAGCTGAGAGCTGCCAGATTTAGCCAGTGAAAACACACGAGCAGGCGCAGTGGTGTGCCTGCACCCCCAGCTACTTGGGAGGGTGAGGCGGAACTTCTGGGCTCAAGTTCAAGTCCAGCCTGGGCACCAGAGACCCCCCATCTCTAAAAAAAACAATATATACACACACACACACACAAATAAAAATACAGGATGCCGAGTTAAACTTGAATTGCAGATGAAGGACTGAATGACAGCCGTGAGGAGGAAGAAATGTGGCAGAGATCCTGGTTTTCTGAAGATGAGGCCCTTGTACCAGCCATGTTGAGGTGAGAGAAATTTCCGTTATGTTTAAACAACTCATATTTTTGGATTTTTGTCACTTAAAGCTGAAACTAATCCTGGTATGATCTGTAAACTACATTTCTGAAAATAACTGAAGAACACACAGTGCTCTACAATGAGTAAGGAAATGTCTGGAAAAGATTGATGCAATTAAGAAAACAACAAGCATCTGACGGGCTCCATTCTTTTGAGCATCATAGTATTGGCAATAATGCTTTTATGAGCCACATTTACCGTAACAGGAAAAGAAGAGCTGTTTTCCTTCAGTAGCAGTGGGCAGTGACTGATTTAGGGGTGTGGGGTGCAGTCCCACAGAGGAGAGGGCGGCTCTGGAATGGGTGAGGAAACTTAAGGACCATGTCATTTTTATAAATCACCGGTCATTTGAAAAAAAAGTGTTGGACTGAAAATTTGAAATTTAGGAAGTTTTCCTACAGTATGCATACTTGTGAGGTTTGCGCTGTTAGATTTCATTCCGTTGGACAGATACTTAGGGAGGGCACCCGGAGGCTGCGCCCAGCAACACGTCAGAATCAGACAAAGACCCCTGCTGTCGTGGAATATGTTTTCTGGTTAGAGGAGATAATAAAGTTCCCACGCTAATAAAGCTCAGGCAATGAAAATAAAAAATGAAAAAGTAAAAAAAAAGACAACAATACAGGTAAATTATACGGTGTGCTAGTGGATTCTGTAGCACAGTAAGTGCTGTGGAGAAAAATGAGAAGCGAGGTGCAGGTGGCCACACTGAAGGTGTGAGTGGAGGGTCCGCAGAGGGTGGCTTGGGGTGGGGCCCAAGCAGAGCAAAAGGCCACTGTCCACCCTGCTCCGGTCCGAGTGAAATGGGGAGGTCCGGGGTGTTCCTATGACCCGATTCATCTTTTAAATGGGTCATCTGCGGTGGCGGAAACAAAGGAGGGCAGAGGCGGCGGCGACGAACCGAGAGGCCCTTGCGACAACCCCGGCAAGCCAGGAGAGGCCTCGCGCAGGGCGCGTGTGCGTCCTCAGGAAGGAGCGCAGACCCCGGCCGCCGGCCGGCACGGACCCGACACGAACGCGCTCGCCATCCCCAGGGCCCGCTCCGTGGCGGGGGCCGGGAGAAGTCGGGGAGCCCCTGGCGGGGCCCAGCGGAAGGGGGGTCTCCCCACTGCGAGGCCCCCGGCCGGGAGGGAGACGAGCCTCGGGTGTGGTGGACGCTGTTTACGAGAGCACCTGGGTGCAGGCCGAGGAGAGCGGCCGCGCGAGCAAGGGGGGCGCGGCGGGCTCGGCACAGGGTTCCGGAAGGAAGCGCGCGAGCAACGGGCCCACAGGGGCCGTAGCGCATTCTTCCCAGACCCCCAACTTCCGGGACCCCTGCCGGCTGCGCGTGGCGGGGTCGGGACCCGGTCTGGGGAGGCGGGTTCTCCCGGACGTGCCCCTGCCCGCCTCGGGAGTCGCCGCGGCGACCGCGCACGCGCGCCGCGCCACGCCCCCGGAGAGGCTTCTGCGCGCGCGCCGGCGACCCGGAAGCAGTCCCCGGCGTCGGGGCGGGCGCGACGGGCGCGGGCGAGGCGAGGCGGCCGGGCGCAGCTGTTGCCGGGCCATGGCGGGGACGGCGCTCAAGAGGCTGATGGCCGAGTACAAACGTGAGTTCGGGGGCCCCGCGCCGCCCTCCCGCGTCGGCGGGGCTCGGGCTTCCGAGCCTGGCGCGCCCCGGCGTCCGCCGTGCGCCCCGCGGTGGAGCGGGCCGCCGGGGGCCCCGCCTGCCGGCCGGGGTCCGAGCCGCCGCCCCGCCTGCGCGTCCCGGCTCGGGCCCGGCGGGCTCGGCTCCGGGCCGCCCGCGGGAGTCACAATGGGGAGCCCGCTCTGGGCGCTCTCCCGTGGCCGCTGCCGCCTCCTTGACGTGTAAACTGCAAAGAGAAACCCGCAAGGAAGAGGGACGCTAGCGCCGTGTCAGTTTAGAATGCTTAAACGGCTAAATTAAATCCTTGAGGTTTTTTGTTTTGTTTTTTGGGGGGGGCCGTTTCCCTGACTCCTTTGGTCGTGGAGGACTCCGGATCGTAGCCCGCGAACTTGGAGTGAGAGGCTGGGGAGGAAAGCCTGACTCGCCTGCCGGGAAGTTCCGGGGACAGGGGCGTGTCTGCTTTAAAAGCGGAAACGCTCACTGTGCTCAGTTTGAGGCGAAAGGTCAGATTTTTGGCTTTGTCTCTGATGAGGGAACAGGGTTTTTGAGCAGTGCCACCTGTCACTTTTCCTGAGTAGCGGTCAGAGAGCCGCGTTAGTGTTTTCCTAGTCGGTGAGTGTTTCTGGTATCTGGGGAAAGCAAAGGGAAAAATGAAAAGCTAGGAACACTTGGCACCTGTGCTTTTACAACGCATTCTCGCTTCGAAGAGTTGCTGCGAGAGGTTTTGGGATGCCATTGTGTTGAAAGTGCTAGGAACCTGGTTTGCTGCTGGAGACAAGATGGTAACCTGGTTGTGGTTAAGAGCAGGGTCCTGGAGTGGAAGACCTGTCCTCAGACGGGGCCTTTGACCGTGGCCTCCTCTCTTAACCTCTGCAGTTTCCTCATCTGCGAAGATTAAAGTCGTTACTGCAGGTGAAGTGCTTAGTGAGATACCTGATGTGCAGACCAAAGTGCGCTACAGATACACGTTCTTTAAAACACAGTAGTCTTTCTCCCGGTATTTGCAGGGGATTGGTGTCAGGACCCCCAGTGGATACTAAAATCCACGGGTGCTCAAAGTCCCTGATAGGAAATGGCATAGTATTTGCGTATAATCTGTGACATCTTCCCCAGCCTTTAAATCATCTCTAGATTACTTATAAGTCCTAATACAATGTATATGCCACATAAATAGTAGCCGTACTGTACTTTTTTACTTATTTACTTTTTTTTATTGTTGCATTGTCATTTTTTATTTTTTCTGAATATTGATGCAAGGTTGGTTGAATCCATGGATGCATAACCTGTGGCTAGGGAGGGCCTGCTGCAAATGTTCAAATGATGCTTGCCACCCCATGACCTTAGAGTGGGGATGTACAGACATGCCTCATTTATTGTGCTTTGCTTCATTGTACTTCACAGATACTGTGTTTTTTACAAATCAAAGGTTTATGGCAACACTGAGTTGACAAATCTTAGTGGCACTATTTTTCCAACAGTGTGCACTTACTTTGTGTCTCTGTTTCACAATTTGGTAGTTCTTGACATATTTCGAACTTTATTTTTTTATTTTATTGTATTGTATTTTTGAGACAGAGTCTCACTTTGTTGCCCAGGCTAGAGTGAGTGCCGTGGCATCAGCCTAGCTCACGGCAACCTCAATCTCCTGGGCTCAAGCGATCCTCCTGCCTCAGCCTCCTTAGTAGCTGGGACTACAGGCATGTGCCACTATGCCCAGCTAACTTTTTGTATATATATTTTTAGTTGGTCAATTAATTTTCTTTCTATTTTTGGTAGAGATGGGGTCTCGCTCAGGCTGGTTTCAAACTCCTGACCTTGAGCAGTCTGCCTGCCTCAGCCTCCCAGAGTGCTAGGATCACAGGCGTGAGCCACCATGCCCGGCCTATTTCAAACTTTATTATAATGGTGCTCTGTGAGAAGTGATCTTTGATGTTACCATTGTAATTGTTTTGGGGCACCACAAACTTCACCCATATAAAATGATGAACTTAATCCATAAACGTGTGTTCTGACTGCTTTGCTGACCTGTCATTCCCCTCTCTCCCTCTCAGGCCTCCTTATTCCCTGAGACACAACAATATTGAAATTAACCCAATTAATAACCGTAAGGTGGGTTAAGTGTTCAAGTGAGAGGAAGAGTTATATGCCACTCACTCTAATTCAAAGGCTATGAGTCAGCTTAGTGAGGAATGTATGTTGAAAGCTGAGATAGGCCAAAAGCGAGGCCTCTTTCACCAGTCAGCCAGTTTGTGAATGCAGAGGAAAAGTTCTTAAAGAAAATTACAAGTGCTACTCCAGTGAATACATGAATGATATGAAAGTGACACAGCCTTATTGTTGGTGTGGAGAAAGTGTGAGTGGTCTGGACAGAAGATCAAACCAGCCACAGCACTCCCTTAAGGCAAAGCGCAATTTAGAGCACGGTCTTAACTTTCTTTAAATCTGTGAAGGCTGAGAGAGGTGAGGAAGCTACAGAAGAAAAGTTGGAAGTTAGCAGAGGTTGTTTTATGAGGTTGAAGGAAAGAAGCCATCTCCATAACATAAAAGTGCAAGGTGAAGTAGCGAGAGCTGATATGGAAGCTGCAGCAGGTTATCCAGAAGGTCTAGCCAAGATCATCCATGAAGGTGGCTACACTAAATAACAGATTTTCCATGTAAGCGGAACAGCCTTTTATAGTATTGGAAAAAGATGCCGTCCAGGACTTTCATAGCTAAAGAGAAGTCAATGCCTGGCTTCAAAGCTTCAAAGGACAGGCTGACTGTCTTGTTAGGGGTTAATACAACTGGTGACTATAAGTTGAAGCCAGTGTACCTCTATTATCCTGAAAATCCTAGGCTCCTTAAGAATTGTGCTAAATCTACTCTGCTTGTACTCTAGAAATGGAACAACAAAGCCTTGTTGACAGCACATCTATTTACAGCATGGTTTAGTGACTATTTTAAGCCCACTGTTGAGAGATTTCTTTCAAAATGTTAGTGCTCATTGACAATGCACCTAGTCACCCAAGAGCTCTAATGGAAATGTTAAAGGAGATGAAAGTTGTTTTTATGCCTGCTAACACAACATCCATTCTGCCGCCTATGGATCAAGGAGTAATTATGACTTTCAAGTCTTGCTTAAGAGAGAACATTTTGTAAGGCTGTAGCTGCCATAGATTGTGATTCCTCTGATGTATTAATATCTGGGCAAAGTAAATTGAAAACCTTCTGGAGAGGGTTTACCATTCAAGATGTCTTTAAGAACATTTGTGATTCGTGGGAGGAGGTAGAAATATCAACATTTACAGGAGTTTGGAAGTAGTTGATTTCAACCCTCATGGATGACTTTGAGAAGGGTTTAAGACTTCACTGGAAGAAATAGCTGCATATGTGGTAGAAATAGCAAGAGAAGTGGAGCCTGCAGACGGGACTAAATTGCTGCAATCTTGTGATAAAACTTTAACAGTTGAAGAGTTGATTCTTATGTGTGAACAAAGTGGTTTCTTGAGATGAAATCTCCAGGTGAAGATGCTATAAACATTGTTGAAATGACAGCAAAGGATTTAGAACATTCTGTAAACGTAGTTGGTAAAGCAGTGCCAGGGATTGAATCCAATACTGAAGTTCTGTTGAACATAAAATGCTGTTAAACAGCATTGCATGCTACAGAGAAATCTTTTGGGCAAGTAAGAGTCATTTGGTGGGGCAAACTTAATTGTTGTCTTATTTAAAAAACTAGCAGGGCGTGGTGGCTCAAGCCTGTACTCTCAGCGTTTTGGGAGGCCAAGGCAGGAGGATCACTTGAGCCCAGGAATTTGAGACCAGCCTGGGCAACATAGTGAGACCCCACCTCTCCAAAAAGCTTTTAAAAATTTAGTTGGGCATGTTTCATGTATCATGTACCTGTAGTACCAGCTTCTCGGGAGGCTGAGGCAGGAGGATTGCTTGAGCCCAGAAGTTTGAGGTTGCAGTGAGCTATGATGTTGCTGCACCCTAGCCCAGAAGAGCGAGACCCTGTCTCAAAAAAAGAAACTGCCACAGCAACCCCAGATTCCAGCAACCACCACCCTAATCATTCAGCAGCCATCAGCATTGAGGCAAGACCCTTCACTGGTAGAATGCTTATGACTTGCTGAGGGCTCAGATGATTGTTAGCATTTTTTTTAGCAATAAAAAGCATATTTTTGGCCAATACTTTTTTAGTTAAAGTATATAGTGTTTTTAGACATAATGCTATTGCACAGTTGATAGACTATAGTTGTAAAATGTACTGGAAAACCAAAAAGTCTATGTGACTTGCTTTATTGTGACGTTCACTTTATTGTGGTGGTCTGGAATCAAACCTGCGACATCTCTGAGGTGTGCCTGTATATTGATACATTTAAGAGATACTTCTGTGGGGGTAGTGGTCCAGCTGGTTCATTCTTGTCAACCTAAATAACAAACAGGGAGGTTCTCTAAAAACAATAAGAATTTATACGGGAATGAGCTGGAACTTGCAAAGCTGGGAGATGCAGGCTGCGACACGTCATGGGCATATTCAGGGAGGCACAGGAAGACAGGGTTTTTAAAGTAAAATGATGAAGGTTACGTAAGTTGTTTTAGAATGAGCCTTGACTGTGAACTAAGTAAGAAGGGTGACATCAGTCTAAGGTCGGTGAGGCACTTGCCGGGCAGATGTCCTCATAGAAGTATCTTTGTGCAAGGTTGTGGTTTTGGCAGTCTTCTGTGATAGTTTCCGTTATCAGGTAATCGTGTGTGGGGACCCCCCTTTCAAGGCCTTGCTTGGCTCCGTCTGTCAGGGTTTGGCAGATGTGTCTCCATGTCGACGCTGACGGCTTTCACCCTCTGAATGGAGCTTTGGATATGGGGGGACCGTCACCTCTGTCTCCTCATGGGAAACCTGGGTGGGTGTCAGACACATGAACTCCTTCCAGTTTTTGGCATCATGGTCTGTCTTTCTGTCTCTGTTTCAGTTTCTCTTAAGCGCTCTTTCTAGACTGAGCAGGCATTTTCTCATTTTTATAGAGAAGGAAACTGTTAGGGCCCTGTGTAGGGAAAAGTTCAGGCTGCTGCTTCAGGCCAGTCTTAGCTTTGTTGAACTTGTATTTCCTATGGATATTTACATTAGCAGAGATTTTGTTTCTCCTTTTACCATCTGTATGGAAGCCTCATCCAATATTACAACCACATTGTCAATTAGTTTGTAGTAATAAAACCTCAGTAACGGTTGACTTCCAACGCTGTTGTGTTGTGCGTGTCAACATGTGTATTTTACAGTATGTGTGGAAGGCAGAACTCTGGAGGTGCCTCCCTGAGATCCGACGCCCTGATTATGCACACACTAGCACTGCGTGGGGCTACTTGGGAGGTGTGATTAAGGTTACTAATCAGCTGATTTTAAGACAGGGATATTATCTGGGTGGATCTAATAATCTCATGAAGCCCAAAAGCAGGAGGTAAAGGTGAGAGGGTCACAAGAGATTTGAAGTGTGACAAGGATACCTGACATGCTAGCTGTGGAGATGGAAGGAGGGGCCACACACTAAGGAAATCGGGCTGCATCAGGAAGCTGAGAATGATCCCATGAGCCTCAGTCCTGTGGCTGTGTGGAACCGAGCTCTGCCGACAACCGCAGTGAACTTGGAGTGGCAGCACCTGCCAGCCCCTTGCTTTTGGCCTTGTGAGCCTCAGAACCAGCTGGCCCGTGCTGCGCCCAGACTTCTGACACATGGAAACTATGAGATCATCAACGGTTACTGCTTTAAGCCACTAAGTTTGTGCTACGTTGTTAGAACAGCGATAGAGTGAATACAGTGTGTTATTAAGGGGATTTTTTCTGTATCTTAGTAATGTGATGAAATTCTAGTCAGTGTGTCTTGTGTCTTTTCATCTAGTTTGTCCCCCTAATGTATTTTAAAGTGGCACATCCCAGTGTAAAGGTAGGCTTTACAGAATCCACCTCTGTGTGGAATGGGGTTTACATAGATTTGGATGGATGTTCAGGCAGACTTTATTTTATTTGGAAATACTAATTCCCAAATAGAAATTTAGAGGTGGTAGGACCTTGGGTATGATTCTGTTCAGCCTCCCTAATTTTATAGATTTTGCAGGAAGTTGAGTAACAGGCAAAATGATTTGCCTAGGTTCATAAAACTGGGAAAACAAGAGAGCCAGGAAAGAACCCAAATATTCCAAACTACTGTCTTGTCTTGATGTTTTATCTTTACACATCTGCAGGAGTGTCCGAGGTAGATCAGGTGTGAGTGTCCTGGGGCTGCCATGCATGTGCCACATACAGGATGGTTAACACAACAGAAGTAGTCCCTCACAGCTCTGGCAGAGTCCAAAGTCAAGGTGTGGGCAGCACCACACTCCCTCTGTGGGCGCTAGGGGAGAGTCCTTCCAGCTTCTGGTGGTTGCCGGCGTCCTTGGCATGCATACCTTGGAATACCTTGGAGTTCCTTGGCTTGTGTAGCATAACTTCAGTCTCTGCTTCCGTCTTCACATGGCCATCTTCCCTCCGTGTGTTGCTGTTCAAATTTCCCTCTTATAAGAAAATCAGAGGCTGGGCACAGTGGCGCACACCTATAATCCCAGCACTTTGGGAGGCTGAGGCAGGAGGATCTCTAGAGCCCAGGAGTTCCAGGTTATAGTGAGTTATGATCGCACCACTACATTCTAGTCTGCATGACATAGGGAGACATCATCTCTTTAAAAAAATGTAGAAGAAGTGACAAGTTAGGATGTCCCCATTTTATAGCTATCATAGTCATTAGTTTAGGGCCTGCCTGATAGGCCTGCCCTCATTTTAACTTGATTATGTTACATCTGCAAAGACCCCATTTCCAAATAAGGTCATATTCACAGATCTGGGTGGACTTGAATTCTGAGAGGGCACTATTTAGCCCAGTACAGTAGCTATTAGGTCATTAAATATGAAATGTCCAATTTCGAATCAAAAGTGTAGTTTATTCTATCTCAAACAGGAAGCAATACAGTTAATCAAAGTGTGCACCTGAACTATCGACACAGTTTTGCCATCTTAACAGTAGCTTGTTCATGCCAGCAGTGAAAAAGCCTGGAGAGCAAGTGGCGATGAAGTTGAGAAAGGCATTTTCCACAGCTTGTTAGAATTGAATATATTGCTTTGCAAGAAGTGGTCCAAAGCCTGGAAGAAGGGGTAGTCAGTTGGTTCAAGGTCTGGTGAATACGCTGGATGACAGAGCGTTTCCAAGTCCAGCCTCTGTAGTTGGAGCAGCGCTGCTTGTGTGATATGTGGTCGACCATTATCTTCCAAGAGGATTGGCCTGTCTCTAGTGACCAGTCTCTACTGCTTAATCGCAGGCATCCTCATCATTTCATCCAAAGGTTGCAGTAGACAGCTGCTATAATCGATTGACCAGGTTTCATGAAGCTGTAGTGGATAATACCAGCCCTGGACCACCAAACACACACCATTAGCTTTTTTTAATGACTGTTCGGTTTTGGACTGTGTTTCGGTGATTCACCTTTTCCACTGCCAAACACCTACAATTGCCAAAAAAGAATCCATTTCTCATCACAGGTAACAGTATGGTGTAGAAGTGGTTTACCTTTATGTCATGACAGCAAAGAAAGGCAAGTTTCAAGACAATTTCTCTTCTGACATTCATTTAATTCACGCGAACCCCATCTATCCAGCTGCTTTACCTTGCCAGTTTGTTTCAAATGGTCCAACATTGTTGGGATAGTAACGTCAAACCCTGCTGCTAATTCACGCGTAGGTTGAGATGGATTCGCTTTCACCACAGCCTTCAGCTCATCATTATCCACCTTGGTCTCGGGTCCGCCCATGTGGCTCCTTTTCAAGATTAAAATCACCTAATGGAACTTCACAAACCATCAATATACTGGGTGTTCATTAGCCACATCCTTCTCATATACTTTATTGATATTTTAGGTTTTAGGGCTGACTCTAAAAAAAAAAAAACGTATTTTGAGCTATCTGTGCTGTATTGGTTCCGTGATGGAACTTGTATTTGAAAATAACATGAATTTTTGACTTATCCATGACTTCACAAAAATTGTTCTAAAAAAATTAACAGGTGATCACACATAAACCGTGCATTTGAAAGAATGAGGATGTACCTTCACAGTAAAAATAAAACAAGTTTTATTTCAAAGTGAAATGTCAGAGATATCAACTAACTTAGTACTTAAGAAACTGGGTGGCTTAACCAAAGACATTTATTTCCCCACAGTCCTGGAGTCTGGAAGTCCAAGATCCAGGTGTGGCCGGGCTGGTTTCCTCTGGTGTCCTTGTTCTCTGTGCTTCTCTATTCTAATCTCCTCTTATGAGGATACCAGTCAGATTGGATTAGGGCCCACTCTGATGACATGGAATCTTTATTACCTCTTTAAAGACCTTAGTTACACACTGTTCACTAGTACATTGAAGTATTCACAGCTGCAAAATACTGTGTTGGTAAATTGTCATAATTTGATGGGTCCCTACTGATAGACATTTGGGTCCTTTCCAGTTTTTTGCTATTACAAATAATCCTGAAGTATTGCCAGTATACCTATGGAATAGATTCCCAGAAATGGGATTGCTGTGTCAAAGGTTGAATTTATATTTCATTATGCATGCAGGCAATTTTTAAGCAACTATTTTAAGAAAAATAAGTTTTTAACAAATTAGCATTCTCAAGGAATCAGTGGCAAGGAGAGTGGTCTTTGAAAATTTCTCTGATATTAAGATCTGTTCCTTTTTTTGAACTTGTTTTTATCAGTGAACATATGAAACCATATATGGCTTTTTGTGTGTATGTTTGGGAAGAAAGTGTAGTCCAGAAACATCCCCTCCATTCTCCGAGCTAACTTTGAACTTGTTTTTATCAGTGAACATATGAAACCATATATGGCTTTTTGTGTGTATGTTTGAGAAGAAAGTGTAGTCCAGAAACATCCCCTCCATTCTCCGAGCTAACTTCCTGCGGTTCTCTGTTGACCAGCAGAGGCCGCTGTTGAATCACGATGCCGGCAGGAGGGCCGTGCGCACCGGGCAGCTCTCCGCCTGGAGAAGAGCAGGTGCAGACCTGCCGCTTTTAGACCACCCTTCCCTCTCCCTGCGGGAGGCTGTCTCGGGGAAGTGCCAAAGAGGACTCCAATGCAGGATTGGGCCAGCTCTTCTTGGTGCAGGCTCCTCCTGATGGTCCTAGAAAGCCATTAGTAGACCTCTTCTGGATTTTGTTCTTGGGCACCCTACTGTGTTTCCCACTGTGTTTTCCCCTGCTCCTGCCCATTTAGCAGTTTACAATCCATCTGCCTTAATCTGTTACCTTTTTCATATAATTAGGTGATTTGACTAGACACAGAACCTGGACATTTCAGATGATTGGGTGTATAAAGCCTGGCAGATTGGGTTCTTTGGTTATTTCTCTCAGTCCACGCCCTATGAAGAGATATAAAGGGAGTCTATCAGGGTGGATCTTGAGAGATCCAAGGGTCTTAGCTTTCCTGACACTTGACCTCATTCACCTTTGTTTCCTCCCTCCTTGAAATAAGTTAATGCACTTCACTTTTGGGGCCAGCGCTCGTCTGTCCTGCTTTGCTGGCATCTCCTTGATGTCTCTTGCTGCCTCTCGCGTTCCCCTTCTCTGTGTCAGCATGCCCTTGGTAGCAGTGCTTGGCTGTCTTCTGCACCTTTGTTCCTGGACCAGCGTCTCTCAGCAGATGTGATTGCAGCTGTGAAATGGCTTTCCTTGGTGTGCGCCTTGTTGATGGCAGGATGTTGAGCATTCCTGCCTCTTTTTCAACTGAATGGCAGTAGCATTTCCCAATCATTGTGGATGCCAAAAAATGACACCCTGTATTTCCAAATATTTCCCCAGAAATACTGCTCTAGAGAGGCCCAGCCAGTCCCCAGGGGTTACGTATGTTTGATGCAAAAAACTCCCAAATTTGTATCTCCAATGTCAGTCTTTCTTTTGAGCTTCAGACTCACGTTTCCAACCACCTGCCTGTCATCTTTGCTTGTCTGTATGTTAGACATCTCACCCGTAATAGATGTTTAAATTAGAACTGCTGGTTTGCCCTTTAACATGCCCCTCCTCCCTTTCCATCCTAGTGTAACACCATTTACTCAGTTGTTTGGGTCAAAACCCTGGGACCATTCTTCTTTCTCCTCAAAGACCATGTCCACTTCATCAGCAAGCCTGCACCCCACCTGCAGGGTAGGCCACATGGTACCACTTGTACAGTTGCCGCTCTGGTCCAAGCCACCCGCCTGGACTGTTGCAGCACAGCTTTTAAAACTGTTCATTAGCATGAAACATAACTGCCATAAAGAAAAGTTCAGCTCAGTGAGTTATCACAGAGACATCACCTCCCAGGTGCAGGGAAGTCATCAGCTTCAGAGAGCAGCACTGTGCCCGACCCCAAGGCAGCGCTGTCCGTGCTTATAGGAGCATTCCTGTCTTGCTTCTCTTTGTTTTTCCACAAAAGCATGCATTCTTAAATAGGGTAATTTATTGTTGCCTGTTTTTTTGTTTGTTTTGAGACAGGATCTCACTCTAGTACCTGGGCTAGAGTGCAGTGGTGTCATCACAGTTCACTGAGAACTCAAACTCCTGGGCTCAAATGATCCTCCTGGCTCAGCCTCCTGAGTGGCTGGGACTACAGGCATGTGCTGCCATGCCCGGCTAAGTTTTAAAAAATATTTTATAGAGATGGTCTTGGTATGTTGCTCAGGATAGTCTCAAACTCTGGGCTCAAGTGATCCTCCCGCCTTGGCCTCCCAAAGTGCTGGGATTACAGGCATGAATCACAGTTCCTGGCCTGTTTTGAGCTATCAATAAATGTAATTTTGTATTATGTATTCTTTTAGGTTTGGCGGCTTTTATACGACATTATGTGTTGTGTGTAGCTGTGGGTTGTTGATTTTCATTTGGTTCCATTGTATTAATATGAATACCACAATGTATTGATCTCTTCTGGTGGATGTTTGGGTTCTTTCCATTTTCTAGCTGTTACTAATAATGCTGCTGTGAGGACCTCTTTATAGGCACGTCTTGGGTGCCCGTGTGTGCAGTGTTGCCACTGGGGAGAGATTGCTCAGAGGAACTGCTGGGACGGAGCACATAATACCGGAGTCTTCCAGGGTGGTTAAACCAGTTTATACTCCACCAGCAAGAGTGTTTCTGTTTCTTCACGTCCTTGCAGATACTTCCTCCTGTCTATATTCTACACTTTGGTTATTAGGCTCTTCTTGTGGGTATAGCAGTATCTCATTGTGGCTTCACTTCACATTTCCCCAGGGTTAATGAGGCTGAGCACCTTGTCTTGTGTTTATGGGCCACGTAGGGTTTTTTGTTTTTTGGGGTTTTTTTTGTTTTTTGGTAAAGTGCCTGTTCAAGTCTTTTGCACATTTTTCTTTTGGGTTGTTTATATTTTTAAAAATTGATTTGTAAGACGTTCTTTAGAAATTCTAGATATTAGCCTTTTGTTGGCTATATCTGTTGCAAATTTCTTCTTCTCCAGAGCTTATTTTTTCATTCTCTTAAAGATATCTTTTGACATCAGAATTTAGAATTTTAATGTTCTTAATTGTATCAGTCTTTTTCTTTGTGGTTAGTGCTTTTTGATTACTAAATTTATTGACAGTCCTATTTAAGAAGTCTTTATACTGAGAGCTTGAAGATACTCTCCAGTATTGTCCTCCAAGAGGTTTATTGTTTTATATTTCATAAAACAGCTAAAATTAATTGAGGAGGTAGCTTTATTGAGATAAAATTTACACACAGTAAAATGTGCTGATTTCAAATACATAATCCTGGCGGGGCCCGGTGGCTCATGCCTGTATTCTAGCACTCTGCGAGGCCAGGATGGGTGGATCACTCAAGGTCAGGAGTTCAAAATCAAATACATAATCCCTTGGGCATTGACCAGTATAAAGTGTGTGTGGCCATGGTTACAGCTGAGACACAGGGCGTTTCCATTGCCTGGAAGAGCTCTTTTGGCCGCTTTGCAGTCCCTTCCTATTGTTTCTGGCTTCTGGCAGCGTCTGATTTGCTTCCCATTACTGTAGATTTGCTTTTTCTAAAATTTCGTATAAATGGAATCACACGGTGCATAATATTTTGCGTCAGGTTCTTTCACTTAGTGTAATGTTTTGAGAGCCGTATATATTGCACTGATCCATAGTCTGTGCCTTTTTATTGCTGAGTAATTCCACTGTAGCAATAGACACTTTTGTTCAGTTTCCAGTTTGTGGACATTAGGGTTGTTTCCAGTTTGGGGCTATTATGAATTTAGCTACTGTGAACATTCACATGTGAGTCTATGGGGACCTAAGACCCAGTAGATGGCGGGGTCATAGGGTGTGTGTGTGTTTAACTTTGCTGGAAATGGTTGAGCTGTTCACCAAAGGGCAGCCAAACCATTTGCATTCCTGCTATGATGCATGAGAGACCTAATTGCTGAACTTGCCAACTGTGGTGTGTTTGTCGTGGCCTGTTTACAGGACGGAGGATGAACACAGAACATAAAACGAAAACACAGAACACGAAGAAAAACACGGACACACATACAGATGGTTGACTCGAGTAAAAATACACTGGGTCAGTTTTATTTTTATACTCTAAAAAATTAAAGCTAGTTCCTTGTACGTAACCACCCAGGCATTTCAGCAATGGCCTAAATTCCGGAATGCGTAGCCTTAGGGAAGCAGATATCCCCTGGCTCAGAATTTCCAGGTGGTTGCTCTAGGCGGTAGGCATAGATCATGGACCGAGATTAGCAAGGATGGGCAAGGCAAGCCACAGGGGGCATTTCTCATCCCCAGCTTCTCTTAGGGTGACCCCCTAAGATCTTCGACTGAACCCCAGTGGCTGTGCGTGGCTTAGGTCGCCCCTCCCTTGAGGGGTCTTACCCGTCATTGACTAACCAGCCATCTTATGGGGTGTACGCAGCAATCACAAGAACAATGTGTTTATGTGGCCTCCAGACCCCCAATGCTGTGGGGTGGGGCAGCTCTTATTTGCAACTCAGGTCCTTTGTTACGCTTCTAGGCAACACCTTGTTTATCACAAGGACCTTGTCTGGAACAGATTACTTTCAAATGCTCTGGGCAGAAGCACATACGTTACTCACTAACTTTAATTCTTAAACTAGGAAAATATATGTCAGTCCCCTACGTGTGTTGGCAGTCTTTTTAATTTTACCCATTCTATTGTGACTAAATAAAGATATTTATAATGTTAACAGTATTTCCCAGTATCTTATTGTGGTTTTAGTTTGCATTGCCCTTATGTTGAGTATCTTTTCATTGCTTATCTGCCATCTGTTTAGTCAGTTCAGGCTACTATAACAAAAATACCATAGATTGGGGGGTGGGAGGGAGTTACACAACAGACGTTTATTGCTCACAATTCTGGGAAGTGCTTGGACTTCTGGGAAGTCCGAGATCAAGGCTCTGGCACATCTAGTGTCTGATGAGGGCCGTTTTCCTGGTTTGCAATTGGCTGTTTTCTCATCATTTCCTCACATGGCTGCGAGAGACATCGTCTGTCTCCTGTTTCTTTTTGTAAAGGCATGAAGTCCTGTCACGAGGGCTCTCCCCTCACGACCTGCTCGCCTCTCAGAGGCCCCCCTCCCAGCACCACGTGTGTTGGGATTTCAACATACGGATCTTGAGGGGGCACAGACATGCGGACCATAGCACCATGCCGTCGTCTTTGGTGAAGGGTCTGTTCAAATCTCTTGCTCCTCCCTCCTTTTTCTCTTGTATATATTTTGATTTTTGTATGTTGTAAAAGCTTTATTTTTTGGTCTTACAGATGAGCATCGTTAGTTGGAAAGACTGCTTGTGCCTCTGCTGCAGGTGCTTCTGTAGTCGCCGAGGGCATGTTGGCGTGGGGGTGCTGCTGGCGCTGTCTCTATCCCACTGCTCTGGGTGGTGTTGGCCACACCACACACCTTCATTACTGTGGCTTTGTGAGAGGTCCTGACGGCTCATGGATAGAACTTTCTAGATAGTGTCCTGGTTATTCCTGGTCTTTGCATTTTTATGCATCTTTTAGGGTCATGTTGTCTACCACTTGGCTGAGTTTGTGGTAAATTAAAAAAATTATTTTGCCAAATTAAAACAAGAAAACCTTCTGAGATCTTAATTGAGGTTGCATTGAATCTGTAGGTTCGGTGTGAGGAGGATTGATATTTTTATAATACTCAGTTTTTAATTGAACATGATATAATCCCTATTTACTAAGGTCTTTTAAAACTTTTTGTTACAATATTTGTGTTCTTTTAGAGACCTCCTAAGTCTGTCAAAGACTTTCTTCCAAGTGTTTTCCATTATCAATGGTGTCTTTTTTAGACTTTCTGACTTGTTAACACAGTCAGCGTCTGGGTCCAGGGGTTCTGATCTGTGGATTCAACCAACCATGGATCGAAAATAATAAAAAAGTTGTGTCTGTACTGAACAGGTACAGACTTTTTTCTTGTTATTATTGCCTGGACAATACAGTATAACAACTATGTAGCATTTATATTATGTTAGGTATTGTACTGCCATTTTAGATCAGGGACTTGCATGGATTTGGGTATCCATGGGAGATCGTGGAACCAGTTCCCCATAAATACCAAGGGATGACTGGACAATTCAGTTAGATGTACTGACCTCATTTTCAGCAACTTTGCCAAACTCACTTCTCTAGGTCATCTTTGCGTTCTTTGGACTTTCTGTGTAGATAAGCATAGCATTGTGAATAATGAGATTTATTTCTTTTCAGTCGTTATGCCTTGTATTTATTAGGCAGGGATTTATTAATTTTCTGTCTCTTTAAAGAGCCACCTTTTGGTTTTGTTGATCTTTTTGACATTTATGTACTATTTTACTGATTTCCCCAGCACTCTGCCCAAACAGGGAGTACATTTCCAGCCTGTTCCTGACCCCATGTGGCCACCCTTCCTGCTGTGTCTCTATGTGCTCCTGTTCCTGCCTTTCCAAAATGCCATGGGGTGGCTTCATTCTGCCTCTGGCATCCGCAGGTGCAAAACTGAGAGGCCAAGAGTTGCAAGGCACCTTGTGGCAGCTTCTCAGGGGCAGAGCTGGGCCTTGAGTCTTCAACAACTACCGAGTTTCCCTGAAAATAGAAAGGTCTTATATTTATTTTTCCTCAAGAAAAGTACCCTAGGGCATATTTTCAGGGGATGTGTTATTTTCCCCTCAAAGCCTCACCTTGCAGCACGCACGGGATGGCCGGGACCTGACAGGGAGAGCCGACCTTATTGGTGGGGCTGCCCACACCTTTCTGGTCACCTCTGGGATAGTGGCTGTCACGATGGGGCAGATGAGAAGGGCTGCTTGTTGTCTTTACCGCTCCGTGACGAAATGCATGGGTTGTGCAGATGCGCTGTGTGGTCACGCCCATCACTAGATCTTATTTTCGGGGTAGGGCTTCTATTGCACACGAGCTTAGAAATCCTGCTAGGGCTTATTTTCGGGAAAACACGGTACTATTTTAAATTGCCTTTTCTTGTTATTTTTATTTTCAGTGCTGAAGTCTGATATTCTGTGGAATATCAGGTCTGTAGGGGCTGACAGATTTTGTAGAGTAGTAGTGAAGAGCAATAGCTGACTTATTACATGTTTGTTATATTTGATAATGTTGAACTTTGCAACCTCAGCTCTTATTGATACTTCTAGTCTGTTCAGAAAGGTTTGTGTCACTTCTTAAAGCGACAGTGCCATTCAGTTGGAAAATAACATACTGTGTTAGATTAGTGAACTTTAATCCGAGTAACCAGCAGGAAAATTTTGGAAAGATAGTATTTTATTAGTGTAAAGAACGGTTCACATAGTTCTTTCACACTTTTTCATCTGTTAATATGTGAACTCTATAATTTATAGTCTCACATACTTTGTAAACATGTTTTGTTAAAATGACAATATAACATTGATTGTTTAGTAATGGTTTTGCTTTCTATTTTATAGAATTAACACTGAATCCCCCAGAAGGAATTGTGGCAGGTGAGGTACAAATATTAACATCCTTATCCTTCACTTCTAATTTCTAAGGTTGCCTTCAGAGTTAAAATGTGGAATTTCTCTTTTCCCTGCAGGCCCCATGAATGAAGAGAACTTTTTCGAATGGGAGGCATTGATCATGTAAGTTAATCATATGTGTATTGTTCTTAGGGCTTTATTGGAAATCAGACCTAAGAATCACTTTGGCAGTGTGGCTGTGCTGACAAGCATCACCTGGAGAAAAGTGGCGCTCTTACCTTCCAAGTCTCTGGTCTGTTACTCTGAAAGCAGAAAACAACCTGAGTATTGATCCAAAAGAAATGAGGTTTTCCTTAGAACCAATCAAAGGTTTAGTTATAAATATCACATATTTGTAGAGTTTTAAGATGGTGATTTTGGAATACTGTGTGGTCTTGGTGAGTTATCCTCAAAAACTGTGGGTGGCTTTGGCTTCCAGCAGTCCCTGGAAGTCCCAAGGCTTTGCCAGTGAGGAAAGGGTCCTCAGAGGTGCCTGTCGGTCAGCATAGGCCCTGCCCTGCCCTGCCCTGCCCTGCCCTGCCCTGCCGTGGCCGGGACTTCTCTTCCTCCTTTGCTCCCGTCCGCCTCCCCCTGCCGCTTCTCCTTTCTCTGTTCACCTCGGCTGGGCTTGTGGGCCTTGTGCTGTTTCTGACCCAAGACATGGCTCAGCTGTAAGGTGAGTGGTGTGGTTCTGGATGTCGTGGCGTTTAACTTGCAGTGTGTTGCTTGGAAGGAGAAACATGGACCCCAGTTCTAGAGTGTTCTGTGGCCCTGACTCAGGTCTTTTGCTTTTCTTCTTTCCATCTTAGACATGCAATTTTTTGGCCACTCTTAGACTTTAGTATATTTGCAACAATGTTAGATTAGGTAAAATTCAGGAAGTTGAAATTTATAATCAGTCTCTCAGTTTTCTCATTGGTGGATTAGTTCTTTCAGTTCACTAGGAAGTTCTCAGGTTGCGTTTCGTAGGATTAAGAAGTGTTCTGTGGGCTCCAGCCTGAGTTGAGGCCGCATCTTAAACTTCGTCACACTTTGGAATTTCCCTGTTCAGTATCACACAGGTTCTTAGCGCTCCATGTGTTATTGTGAGGAGCAAACTGCTGCTAAGTGCTGTCTGTGGAGGTTGGATAATGCTTGAAAATTGATGTGAAAATGAGTCTTTTTGATAAGTAAAATATTTTCTTAAAATCATCAATAAACACTATCCAAAGGAAGTACAGCAGGCCTGACATTTCCTGATAATTTGGAGTACCCAGATTTCTGGGCCCGTGGCACATGTTTTTCCTGTGTCTAAAGGTTTCTGGAGTTGGTGTGTTGTACCGAACATGGTTTTGTGTCTTTCACTCTAAGGAATTCACATGATGGGTGTGAAGTCTCACAGTGAGCGCTGTCCTCGTTATCGGAGTGTTGTATCTCGCACTTGTCACTTGTTGTCCGGGGCAGCCTTTTCATATTTGTAGAGGCAGGAGATCATGCGTATGAACACTGTGTAGCTTGCTTGTTTCATCTGCTGTGTCGTGTGTAAATAGACACACCTGCACTCCCACCAGTCACCTGGGCAGCAGTCCTGTTGCAGGGTCATGGATGGGTGGGGGGCCTGAGTGCAGAGGTCGAGGGCTCCTGGCGGGTCTGGTTTGGAGGATGTCGGGTCATGTAGCTTTAGTTGGAAGCTCGTTAAAGGGACAGTTGAGCCTTCCAATGTGGATTTTTTAAAAATGTTCATTATTAAAAATTTGTTAGGGTAACTATTACTAATTTTAGATAAACAGTGTAAAATTAAACCAATATTTTGAAAACCTATCTTAAAAAGTAATCAGAACTATTTTTAGGTAGAGCACTTTGTGTTTGAATAAGGCTTTTGCATTCGTGTGGAATTCCCCTGCTTGAAGATCCTGGTGAGTTTGTGGGTTTTGGTGCCGTTTACAAATGTGCTTAAAACATCTCTGAGGGAATTAACTGTCCTTTCCACTGCTATTTTGGCAGACAGCTGACTGAACTTTTGTATTCAGTGATAGGTTTGCTCCTCTCTCTTTATTCTTCCATGGTTTCCAGGGCCACTTCTGTACCCCGATAGTTCTGAAAACTAGGCTTGCCTCGTGGAAGTCTAAGGACGCCATCAGCTCTTGCTGCTGTGCTGCCTTCAGGGCCGGTGAGGAAAATGTCTATTCAGATATTCAGCAACACGTACATTAGGGCCTTGTCTGAGGGTGCAGGCATGTTGCGGGCAAACCCAAGTCTTCGCCCTGAAAGAACAGGGTCGAGGGACTGGGAAAGAGCATGGAACAAAGGAGTAAATAGGAAGACTAAATCATAAGTTTGCCACAGGCCACGTGTCTCATTAAATGTGGGAAATAACTAACGCGTCTGTTGAGCTCAGGGTGAAGTGTGGGCACGTGGGCTAGCGGAGATGGGGTGCTGGGGGATGGGCCCCCTTGGCTGTGTGTTGCTGGCATGCCCTTCTGGTCTTGGCCCGGTCACCTTATCTCTCTGACCATCACTCGTTTGGACCAGACAGGCTCAGTGTCCTTTAGACAGACAGCTTCAGGTCTCACCCAGCCCTAGGGTCCGTGATCTGTGTGACCCTGTTGCCACTAAGCTGCTGTGTTAAGGGTGCAGCTGCAGAGGGCAGACACCGACACCTTCAACTGGAGCACTCCTGCAGGAGAGCAGGAGGGGCTTGTGGTGGGGGACAGCTGCTCCCTCTCCACGGCTGGACAGCGGCCTGTTGTCACCTGTCTAAACCAGTGGCTCTTGAGGCTGTGGTAAAGTAAGTAGGGCCTTCTTACTAGGTGGTTGGAGACCCTTGATTGACTCTACCCGCCAGTGCATTTGGGTCCAGGTTCTCCAGCTGGTGTAGATCAGCCCAAGGCTCCAGGCTGTCCCAGGGGAGGCCTGCCATGGGCCCTTCCCACTCGAGGCGCAGTTGTCACCATCGAGGTAGCCATCCTTTACGTCAAGGTTTCTCATTGACTGAGGCTTGGGACAGAGTGTCTCTTATTGGTATTGTGCTCTGTTAAAGTAAACCTGGGATGTTAAAATAGATGTTTGTAATTTGTGTTGTATGTCCTCTGAGCCAGCACTGGCAGCTTAGCGGCCTCTGCAGTAGGAGTGTTGCGAAGATCCCCGTGTAGGAGGCTCAGTGCCGCAGTCATCGTAGCGTTAAAGCCAGTGAAAACATCACTGTCCCATGTAAGTTTTGGCACAGCCATACAGCGAAATGCTGTGTAGCACTAAAACAACTTGGGTAAAATCTGCGTCCTGGTGTGGAAAGATGTGCACGATGGGTCAAGTGAAAAAGCAGATTCTAGAATAATAGGCCCAGACCAGTGGTTTCAACTAGGGGTGATTGTGCCCCCAAGGCACATTTAGCAATGTGCGGAGACATTTTTGGTTGCCATTACGGGGGTTTGCGGGAGCTCTGCTACAGGCACCTGTGGGCAGACTAAACGTCCGCCGTGTACAGGACAGGCCTCCGGGCAGATCCATAGTGCCGACGTGGAGAATCCTGGTGTGGCATGAGACGTTTTCCCCCACATACATTTCTTAAACAGCTTTATTGAGATATAATTTGCACACTATATGTTTTACCTGTATTAAGAATGCAAGCCAGTGGTTTTAGTAAATTTCTAGAGCCTTGCAGTCATCACCACAATCCAGTTTTAGAACATTCCAGAACTGCCTATTTACAGTCAGTTCCCACCCCCATCCTCAGCCACAGGCAGCAACCACTCTGTCCTCTGCCTAAAAGTTTGCCTTTTCTGGACTTTCCCATAAATGGAATCATGCAATATCCAATCATTCATGTCTGGCATCTCTTTCTTTGCATGTGTTTGCAGTTCATCTGTGTTGCAGGGTGTGTCAGTAGCTCCTAACTTGTCCATTCCCTGGTTGATGGACTTCTAGGGTTTCCACTTTTTGGCTATTTCTTTTTTTTAATTTTTTTTTATTTATTTCAGCATATTACGGGGGCACAAGTGGTTAGGTTATGTATATTGCCCCTGCCCCACCCGAGTCAGAGCTTCTAGCATGTCCATCCCCCAGACAGTACACACTGCACTCATTAGTTGTGAATATACCCATCCCCTCCTCTGCCCCCATCTGTCCGACACCCAATGAATGTTACTACTATATATGCACATAAGTGTTGATCAGTTAATACCAATTTGATGGTGAGTACATGTGGTGCTTGTTTGTCCATTCTTGGGATTCTTGGTAGAATGGGTTCCATCTCTATGCAGGATAATACAAAAGGTGCTAGATCACCATTGTTTTTTGTGGCTGAGTATAACTCCATGGTATACATATCCTACATTTTATTAGTGCACTCATGTATTGATGGGCACTTGGGTTGTTTCTACATTTTTGCAATTGTGAATTGTGCTACTGTGAACTTTAGAGTGCAGGTATCTTTTTTTTTTTTTTTTTTTTTTTGAGACAGAGTCTCGCTTTGTTTCCCAGGCTAGAGTGAGTGCCGTAGCATCAGCCTTGCTCACAGCAACCTCAAACTCCTGGGCTCAACCAATCCTTCTTCCTCAGCCTCCTGAGTAGCTGGGACTACAGGCATGCGCCCCACCATACCCGGCTAATTTTTTCTATATATATTAGTTGGCCAGTTAATTTCTTTCTGTTTATAGTAGAGACAGGGTCTCGCTCTTGCTTAAGCTGGTTTCGAACTCCTGACCTGGAGCAATCCGCCCGCCTCGGCCTCCCAGAGTGCTAGGATTACAGGTGTGAGCCACCGTGCCTGGCCCAGGTGTCTTTTTTATAGAATGTTTTTTGTTCTTGTGGGTAGATGCCTAGTAATGGGATTGCTGAATCAAATGGTAGATCTACTTGTACCTCTTTGAGGTGTCTCCATACTGCTTTGCACAGAGGTTGTACTAGTTTGCAGTCCCACCAGCAGTGTATGAGTGTTCCCATCTTTCCACATCCACACCAACATTTATTGTTTTGGGACTTTTTGATAAAGGCCATTCCCACTGGACTTTTTGGCTCTTTGGAATAGTGCTGCTGTGAACCCTTGCACACAAGTCTGTGGACATATGTCTTCAGTTCTGTCAGCCAGATACGTAGGTGTGCAATTGCTAGGTGTGGAATAAACTTACATTTAACTTTTTGAGAAACTACTAAACTTTTCTAGTGTAGCTCACTGTCCTGCATTCCCACCAGCCACATGTGAGTTCCACTTTCTCCCCTCCTCACCCGGGCTTGCTGTCGTCTGACTGAAGCCGTCCTAGGGGTGGGGCGTGGGGGTCTCATGGTGGGTTCTACGTGTCCTTCCTGAGTGCCTGCTGACATTGACTGTCTTGTCGTGGCGTTTTTGCCATCCATGGTGACCTTTGGTGACCTTCAGAAGTTTTGCCCATTTTTAATTAGGTGGTTTTCTTATTGTTGGGTCATAAGAGATTTTTTAAAATACATCTTAGATACAATTCCTTTATCAGATATATGATTTTCAAATATTCTAGTCTGTAACATTCCTTTTTGTTCTCTTAATAGAGTTTTTTGAAGCTAATTTTGTTAATTTTGATGAAGTGTAGTTTTGCAACTTTTTTCTTATATGGATCATGCTTTTGGTGTCAGATATAAGCAGAGGTTTGCTCGCTTTCTCTTTTTTTTTTTTTAAGAAGTTTTATAGTTTATAGCTTTTTCATTTAAGTCTTTGATCATTTTGAGTTAGTTTCTTTGTATTGAATCAGGCAGGGGTCTACTTCATTCTTTAGTGTGTGGAGACCTGTTGTCTCTGCTTTATTTGTTGAAAAGACAATCCTTTCCCCTTTGGATAATCTTGGTACCTTTGCCAAAAATCAACTGGCCAAAAATGCAGGGGTTACATGTAGACTTTGAGTTCTGTTCCATTGATCAATGCCTGTCCTCATGCTGGTACCACACTCTCTTGATTATTGCAGCTTTATGTAAATTTCAAAACTGGGAAATGTAAGTCCTCCAAGTGTGTTTTTCTTTTTCAAGGCTATGTAAGCTACTCTGGGTTCTTTGCATTTTTATATACATTTTAAGATCAGCTTGTCAATTTCTATGAAAATGCCTGCTGGGGTTTTAATAGTGATTGCATTGCATCTTTAGATCAGTTTGAGGAATATTGTTGTTTTAGCAGTAGTGAACACTCTAATCCATTACCATGGAACTTCTCTTCATTTATTTAGGTGTTTTTGAATTCTCAGCAATCCCGTGATGCATTTTAATTTCACAAAATCCAGTTTCATGGGTGAGGGTATGTGAGTTTATACTCACATAGGGAAAAGCCTGGAACAGTAACCACTATTAATAGTGGTTACCTTGGGAGGTGACTTCAGAAAGGGCAATGAGGGAAGTACTTGCTTTTTATTTTATATACTTCTGTATTTGAATATTTTCCAACATGCATATATTTTTCTAGTTAAATAAGGTTAAAGTTTATGTTGTAAAAGTGATTGTCTACTTTAGAATTTACTATAAAGTTCTTAAAATTGATGAACTTACCTAGTGCACTTTAAATATAATTCAAATATATTTGACTTAAAGTTTTTTAGAAATATCTGTATTGCAAAAAAATAATGAAGGTTTTGCCGTAGACTCCTTTTGAATAAATTAATCATGAAGATGCTTACATGGACCAAAAATCTGTATTTGCTGCTACCATGGTTTCTTGAAATGGGAGGACCCCTTTTTTCTTCCCTGCATTTCTTAGCATTGCTTCTTTACGTGAGAACCACCCGGGGTACCTAGACTACAACCCAACAGAGGAAGCAAAGATCTCCGTGTCCATCACAGGCCGGGGCCCAGTTTAGTGCCACAGCTTGGTGGGGCACAGCAGAGCCAGTGTCGTGACTGCTAAGGTGCTGGGCATGGGGGCTGTGCCTACGGCCCATCTTGGTCGCCCTGCCCCGGGCGTTAGTGAGGGGGGAGCATTGGCAGGAAGCTGTTGCTGAACTGCAGGGCAGAGGCTGAAGGAAGGAGACGCGCCCACGCTCTGACCCCACGTGCCCCGTGGCCCTCCCTGCTGGATCTTTGCTGTGGCTTCTGCAGCAAGCGGGCGACGGGGCCTCCCGCCCCAGAGTGGAGGGTGCTTAGAAGCAGGCTGCCTTTATGTCTTCTGCTCACGCCTTCTGGGGAATAGCCACCCCGAAGTAGTCCATTCAGGTTTTAAATGCTAATGACTGGCTTTATAGTCCCCATGGTTTTCATACCTTGCCACATGTGTGTTGGAGATGTTTTGTCTGTGTGCTGTGACAGACATGCTAAAGAGCAGAACAGCAGCAAATACAGTCTGCTTCTCCAGCACCTGCCTGCTGCCGAGTGACATGCTCATTGAGGTCCTGGAACACGCCTGGCGGGCACATGGCTCAGTTACGCCGGACTCGCCCTGGTTACTCAGTAAGGCTATCCGACCCTTCCGCTGCGTCCAGTGTGTAGGCCTGTCTGCTGCTGTGTTATCCAGAGAGTGGCAGTGTCAGCAGGCAAAAGCCAAGAACAATTTTGCACGTGAGTTAATGTTGAAAGATAAAGGAGCTCATCTCTGATTGTCATCAGCTTTGTACGTGACTGATGCTGCTGACGCGTGATTGAAGCGGCGCAGCTCGACGAGGTGGGAGGCCGTTGTCTTCCATGAGGAGCGGGAATTGCTGACACGGTCAGGGTTAGACAGGGGTGTTGCTCTCTTGGTGTTTGGTTTTGCATGTGTTTCCCCTTTACAGGGAAGCGAGCTGTTCGCAGTGTGACTTCATGTGTGGAGTGCAGCGTGGTCATGATGCTTCACTTCAGGGCTTGTTTTGGAAAATAAATGCTCCACGTCTTGTCTCAGCTCTGGAATAATTTATGACATTACTTTAATCAATAGATGGAAAATAATTTTCAGGCTTTGACAAGTTTATATTTGCTTTGGATAAATTTGTTGTGTTTCCTTCTTGTTTGTTCATTCTTTTGAAGATTTTGAGATGAGGCCATCTTCAGTGAGAGAGGTGAGGTTGTACAGGAGCATGGCAGAGGAACTTGTCTAAAAAATGCTGATGATGTCACCCTCCCTCGGTTCAGGGACCTGCTCGGTGGTGGTTTCCGCAGAGGAGAGGCGTGCTGCTGCACACCAGTGCCCACCGCGTGCCTGTCTGCCCACCGGGCATTCTGGAATCGAGAAAACCCCAGTTTCAAGCCAGTGGTGAACAGAGCATTTGCAGGTGGCTTTGATGTCTTTGATGAGATGTGGGCGCACTTTAGGAAATGTTTGGTCGTGCTTCTGAGGCTGCCAACGACCCAGTGGATCTTTCTGAATACAATTGTAAAGAAAGGCTTATTATGAGACACAAAGAACAGTTATCAAAGTATTGAGCAAATGCCATTTGGCTCATTCCAGAAACACTACCCAGACATTTTTGCTTATTGTAGACTCAGAGCTGCCAGCAATGCTGGAGAACTGGCAGGCGTTCCTGACATGGTAACAGTGCCACATTCCAGCATAGTATCTCTGAGCGCCCAGCTTTGTGGTCAGCAGTCTGAGCCGTGTTCTGTTCTTAGCTCCAGTACCAAATTCATTCCGGACCTTGACGAAGTCATCTCATCCTTGGATTTGCCAGCTTTGTTTACCAGTAAAATGAAACAGCAAACATTGATATCTGATCAGGAGGTCACGAGGAGTAGGAAAGGAGTGGGATTGTGATGTGCTTTGAGCTCTTGCACTGGACAAGAGGCTGGGGGTGATCAACGCCACTCATGTCTACGTACAGTCTATGCTGGCCGTGTTAGGAGGAAAGGGCTTCAAGGGCATCTGGTTAGGCGACTGCAGGAAGAGCAGAAGGACTCAGGCCACTGGACAGCGGTGGGCTGTCACCTGGTCTAACCTCTGCAGCTCCTGGTCCACTCTGCTGCTGTGCAGGTAGCCAGGCCTCCTGCTGTGCCACTTGCAGTGGTGTTCCCTGGCCTGGTCCCACGCCAAGGCTCCAGGGGGCATCCTACAGGAACATTCAGCCCCTCCAAACAAAGTAGCTATTCACTATCCAAAAAGTAGCAAGGACACAGTTTTCAGAATCAAGATTTGTCTCTTAGATTAAAAAAGTTTTGGCTCTGGGAAACAAGGACTGCATTGTTCTCATTTTGAGCATTTGGCCCCATAGGGCCTCGGGGTCTGCTGCCGTGCCGTCGACAGCCCCGAGTGCCACCACCAAGTGAACAGTGAAGCTCTTTGTGCACCTTTTTGTGTGTGTGTGTTTTTCGTTTAATTGTGGAGATAAATATTGCTTCTAATATTTTCATATCTATTTTTTATGAATTTCACTAAACCAAAATCATTTATTAAGATTTTAAAACAAATTTGTACTTTTAATAAATCTTATTTTTTTTAAATGAAGCTTTGGGATAAATATATTTTCATTGTTTTTTTCTGTGCCATATCTGGGATTCATTTTGAAGGCAGCAGGTCTGGTGTTGAGCCCTCCCGTGGTCCCCTAGGCCTGGCCCGCAGAGGCGCTCCTTGTGCCTGAGCAGGTGCTGTGTGGAGAGGCAGAGCTGGTGATGCAGGGGCTGGTTCCATGTTGATAGATGGGGTTTGCTTTCTCACTCACTGATGTGATAGTTCATACCTGGAGTAACTTCTGTTGTTCCCTTGTCCACAGCTGTCATTCAGCAGCTGTGTTTTCTTATTAAACTCACATAATATTGTTCGTGATCTTTGAACACTAATGTGTTTCCCTGATGAAATTTGTAGGGAGGAGGAGCCCCTCTCCTGAGAGGGCGTCGGCTGGGTGGCTGCCCCCCTTCCTCTCCTGCCGCCTTCGCGTCTTGTATCGGTCAAATGGTATTGATTTATGCCTGTTGGGCTTTAACATTTGGGCAGGACTTCTGAAATGGTTTAGTCTATTTGTGCCATTTACACGTGAGGAAAATGTAAATGCAGGGAGGAGTCCGCATGTGTGCGCGTTCGTGCCGGTGATGGTGCATTGCTTGAAGTATGGGCGCAGCCTGGGGTCACAGTGCGTGTGTACGCGCCCGGCCTTTCACACTGAGTGTGAGTGAGTGATCGCGTGTTGTGTACTCTTCATCTGCTTCTTGAAGGTTACAAAAGTCACTTCTCATGCATGTTTAGAAACAAAAAATAGTCTTTGAAATACAACTCTTGGCCCCTCATTTATCGAAGTACAATAGAATCTTGCTGTAACGTGCCATAATTCATAGCTTTATCCTAAAATGTAATTTACCACATCTACAGAAAAACTAAATCCCCAGGATCTTGCCATCCTGGCATTCGTTCTTTTCTCTGATCCCGTTATTATGAATATAAAGAGGTTCTTTGCCTGCGTCTTCCCTCTATTACTGTTAAAACTGGCTGTAATGCAGTGTTTGTGCTCATACCTAAGATTTAAACCAGATTGGAATCGGAGGACAAGATATTTTGCTTTCCACTTAGAAAAAAGAACCAATTCATTATTATTTAGAATAGATAATCTTTTCATGAGCAGTAAAGCAGTAAAAATTTCCTTAGCTCATTGTGGTAGACGTTGAAAAATGTACCTTGAAGTTCTGACTACGCGTTTTTATGTCTTCCAGGGGCCCAGAAGACACCTGTTTTGAGTTTGGTGTTTTTCCTGCCATTCTGAGCTTCCCACTTGATTACCCGTTAAGTCCCCCAAAGATGAGGTTTACCTGTGAGATGTTTCATCCCAACAGTAAGTGCTTTCAGGAGTGGTTCTTGTGGTACCTAGAGAGGCACAGAGATTATATAGCTACAGGAAATAATAGCATATCTGTTAAATAGACCTTTAAAAATTTTTCTTATGTTTTGAAGTTTAGCAAAGGCATCGTTGTGGCATTAACACCTGATTTCCATATTGAAGGTCAGTTTAATGTAGATAAAAGAAAATATGAACCTGAAACTGTGGATGCAATCTCACCCAGCCGTCATGCTCTACTGGGGAGGTTAGGAGAAGCTCGACACGCAGTGTGTGCTCAGAGTGGGCTGCCCTCGCCTTTGTCACGGTATCGTTTTTAATGGTGAAAAAGTTGGACTCAGTCTAGGTTTTCAACATGAGAATTATGTTAAATAAATTGCATATTAGGAATGTGATGTAGATATTTAAAGTGATATAAATTAATAGTGATATGAAGCAATATTTATACTGTATTGACTGAGAAAAGCAGAAGGAATGTTATAATTTCATTTTTTTTAAAAATTCACATGTAAATGTATGTATAACTTGAAAGGTAAGCACAAAAATGTTAAAAGTGACTCTTTTTTTCCCTGATGGAGATTATTATTTCCTTTTTATAAATCTTTTTTCCCCCTAAAATAAACATATATTACTTCTTTTTTTTTGAGACAGAGTCTCACGCTGTTGCCTGGACTAAAGTGCCATGCTGTCAGGCTAACTCACAGCAACCTCAAACTCCTGGGCTCAAGCAATCTTCTTGCCTCAGCCTCCTAAGTAGCTGGGACTACAGGCATGTGCCACCAGGCCTGGCTCATTTTTTCTAAATATTTTTAGTTGTCCAACTAATTTCTTTCTATTTTTAGTAGAGACAGGGTCTTGCACTTGCTCAGGCTGGTCTTGAACTCCTGACCTCAAGTGAGCCTCCCCTTGCCTTGGCCTCCCAGAGTGCTAGGATTACAGGTGTGAGCCACCACACCTGGCCAACGTGTATTACTTTTAAGAAGAGGAAAAAATAAGTTCACTTAAATAAATTATACTGTAGTTTATTTGGAAATGCGTCCAGTGGCGGGGATTAGAATTCCTGCACAGCTATCGTTTCATTCTTCCTTTTACAAGTGGAAGAGAGTTAATAAGGAAATATGCCGTCAATGATAGTATTTAGAAAAATATTTCTTCTTATAAATGATTATGACTGCCACTAGTAATCACAATCTTAGTATCTATGGAGAAGAAAAGCAAGTAAGATATTATGTTTTATAAAAATGAAAGTTACTTATTTGCCAATGCCTTATCCTACACTTTTCTGCATATCAAATAGCTAACTGCTAGTTTAACTCATGAGAGAGTTTATCGAATTTTTGGAGTCTCTGACTTCTCTCTTGATTTAAGAATGTGTCCGTTTGGCACACCCTCCCCACTCTGTGCCCTTCTGGGCAGCGCCTGCCCAGACCCTCCCTGCCACAGAGCTTTTCCATGTGTCCCGCCAGGCAGGAGCTCTCTTTGCTGCTGGACTTGCCATGCACACCCTCGTGTGAGCTTCTTGTCGGCTGCTGCTGGTGCTGACGGACGTAGGCAGCAAGCCGCCACCTCGGAGAGCCCGTGCTGCACGGCTTTTCTTACCAGCGTATTTCAGTCCGTGTACGCAGGAGATGCTCATAATCCGCCGCTCCTTCAGGAAGGTGGGCCAGGAGCCCGAGATTGTCGCTGCTGGGTGATAAGTGTGTGGAGGTTCATTGTGCTGTTGTCTGCTTTAGTGTGCTTTGGAATTTTCCATAATAGGGAGTTAAGTATATTATGGTTCATAGATAAAAAGGCATTGAAGAAGTGAACAATTCCAAGTTGTTCAACTGTAAGTGCAACTATGAAGAGGATTATAGGTAATTAAAAACGACGAGATTGTGTTGAACATAAATGCACTCTTCAGCACAATACCTACGGCGGGGTGTTAGAGACAAATAGGGTGGAAACTGATTAAATTGTATGACAGTGTACTGAGAATAGTCTGATCAAGTGTTTAGTGTTCTGATAGTTATTTTTAACGTTTAGATAATTAACATGGTTTTAAAATTTTGCCTTGTTATAAGTGGATATGTATTATTTTTATTTTGTAAAAATAACTGCTAAGAATCAGGTTCTACCAATGCCATAAAAATTGATCAATTGATAAATACTTTTAAAAATAATTCCCATTCCTGAGGGTTGCTGGGATACGGTGGTGAGCAGGTAACAAAAGCGCGTTAGGAGTGTCCAGTCTGAGGACAGGGACAGACACTGACGGAAGAATCACATGGATAAATCCACAGCCACCGCAGGATGGTCTAGGATGTGCCCTGCAGAGCGCTGCCTGCGGGAAGTGAAGTGGGAGTCCCTGGTGGCCGCGGCGGGAGGAGGCAGGGTCTAGCGTTCCAAAGGCCTGTGTAGGCAGTGAGGGGACAGGAAGACAGGGGCCAAACCAGTCAGTGTGTGGAAGGTTTTCATGTTTGTCCAGGAGCTGAGAGACCCACCGCAGGGTTCCAAGCAGGCGTGGGGGAGTCATGTAGCCAGAGTGGTCTCTGAAGGGTCCCTGGCTGTAGTGGACAGAGAGCAGACGGAAGACGACTGGGCAGGCCTCGGCTGCAGTGTCTGGGGTCCATGCCGGCAGCGTGGAGCCGAGTGTGGGCATTGAAGATGGAGGGCGTGGGTGGTCCCCAAGCAGTGTAGGAGGTGGAACTGATGGGTGTGGTGAAGAGGGGCTGTGGCGAGGAGTCCTGGGCTCTGGATGCTTCTGAATGTGCAGTGTTACTGCCTGGTACAGTCACCTCGAGGTGACGCTGCAGTGGGAAATTTCCCGGAGCCTGCTCTTCTCCTGTGTCAGAGAGGATGGTTCAGGGAGCTCTAGGCGTCCAGGCTCCGTCTTGTGGACCACAGGTGGACGTCAATGCCTGTGACAGGAGTGCACGAGCATCTGTGGTCTGGGTCCTGGATAGCCAAAGAGCAGCAACCACTAAGACAGTAGATGAATGGGAAAAATAAGGGACTCAGTATAAAAGACAAGGCCATGTGAAGGCAAATGGTAACTCTCAGCAGTTCTTAATTTTCACGGAATTCTGAACTCGTGAATAAAGTGTGAGTGAAAAGTATTTTAGATTATCATTTGTTACATAATAAATGGCTTTATGACGTTACAGTTGAGTCTGTCCGTGTACATCGCTGGACATCTGAGTACATATTGGGCCGTCCGAGGATTTCCCCTGTGTATGTCAAAGGAAAGTAAGAGATAAGAGATGCTTTCAGCTTCCTTGATGGGACTGATACCTGCAGTGATCTGAACGTCGCCTCTCCCTGTCAGACTCGGGTCCTGGTGGTGGCACTGGGGGAGGGGCCTGTCTGGACCTGCAGGTGTTCTGGTTACCGCCGCTCTGCTAGAGGGGATTCCCACAAGAAGTCTCGGCACCTTTCTTCTTCTGGATGTTTGAATGATTCCGGTTGCCTTTTCAAGCCACGTGAATGTAAATTTTAATAGTCCAGTTCAGGATTTAATGGCCGATTAGGAAGAAACTAGCTCTAAGAAACTTGCTCTGGAAAGTATTGTGAATAATAATAATGACATTAGAAATTTTGATAAAGTATTTGCCAGATAACTTTTTATTTACTCTTTTTGGTTATAATGCCTAAAAACTTTGTACGAAGACGGAGTCGTACTGTGACTGGTTAGAACCGGGTGGGCCAGTGAGCGAGCAGGGCCATGCGAGGCCCCACTGGGATCCGAGCCACGGGAAGCGTGACGCTCAGGGCCCCGGGCTGTGCCCAGCTGTGCAAACAGCTCGGCTTCTGTGTCTGTAGCCCCCGTTCTCTTCATCTGGGGAGCCGGCCCGCACGGTGTCGCCTCGGGCACTGTTCCCCAGGCTCACCTGGCCGCTCTGCCTCTTGCAGTCTACCCCGACGGGAGAGTCTGCATTTCCATCCTCCACGCGCCAGGTGACGACCCCATGGGCTACGAGAGCAGCGCCGAGCGGTGGAGCCCCGTGCAGAGCGTGGAGAAGATCCTGCTGTCGGTGGTGAGCATGCTGGCAGGTGAGGCCTCGTGCGCTTCTCCAGGTGCAAGCCTACTTCCGTGGTGATCTGTCTCAGTGACAGCCTGGTGGGGCATGTCATGTTGTTGACCATGACTAACTGTTCCCTAGCCCTGGGGCATGTCCTTCATTCGGTAGGTGTTTTTGGGGACACACCATGTGCCACACCCTGTAGTGGGGCTGTGCAAGGCTAGTGTGGCAGAGACCCCAACTCTAAGGTCCTGCATTCTGGGAGAACTTTCCAAATGCACCCGGAGTTACGAGCCAGTCTGATAACCCCAAGGTCCGAATGCACACGGGCCACCTGCCCGGGCGGGCTGTCTGGTTTTGAGTGTAGGCCGTGAGAGGTGGCGGGGTTGGCAGGAGAAGGGAAAGACTTTGGGGCGAAGGAGGCAGCTGGGGCTGAGGCCCAGGGGCAGGAGGTGGCTGGCGGACGGGGCACTGCAGTGCGTCCTGGCTTGAGCCAAGGTGGGGGCGGGGGAGCTCAGCGGGGAGCCTGGTGACCTGGGAACTTGGGTGGGGGTTCCACAGTCCGAGCCATGACTTAGAAAGAGCGTCCGTCCGGGAGCTGCCAGTGGCGCGACTGGAGGAGGAACTGCCTGGGAGACGCGAGAGAAGGGCGTGCATGGTCCCAGGGCCGAGGGGAAGGGCTGGGCGTGCGAGGCCTGGAAGGAGCGGGCTCTGGGACGCTTTTTGGGGCGTCACGCCTGTTTCTGACATGCAGGCTAAGGCTGCTACCTCTAGGCTCGGGTACAGAGAGCAGGATTTGGGGAACAGTTTGGGGCATGTGGGAGAAGGGGCCTCTGTGTGCCAGCAGAGGCCGGGTGTGGGGTCATTGCTGGACGAGGCTGTAGGTGACAGTGTGGGACAAAGGGCGGCTGTGTAGGAGGAGAGCCCTCGGAGGAACCAAGGCGGGTGATCTGGGAAGCTGGGATGACCAAATGCCGCAGACACAAAGGGAGAAACGCCCAGAAGGCAAGCACGTGCTGGCAGGAGGCACTGAGGGTGGACACCCAAGCGAGGCTGCCCCGTTGTTGGAGGCCTCCGTCCGGGCACCGGTGGAGCGGGCTGCTGAGGGACGTGGGGCCAGGGCTTGCACGTGCTCTCAGGACAGGCGGGGAGCTCTGTCACTGCTGACTGTGGTCGGGGGTGGGGAGGATCAGGAGGGAGGCGAGGGTTCAGACTGTCTGCAGACGTCATGCTGACACGCATCCGTGTAAACTCTGGCCAGTCCGTTCTGGCATCCTGACCAGGGCCACGTCACTTCCTGTTCTGGTGCCTTCCCGGCAGGCCCCGCTGCAGTGACTGCTGGCGCTCCTGGCCATCGGGTGGGGCCAGTGTCCACCTCAGGCTGCACATCTGCCTGGGTGGTCCTGGGAGGAGCTGTGAGGGGCCACTCACTGCGCAGGGTCTCTGTGAGAGAGAAGTGACCGCCACAGGGTGTCTCCAGAAAGGTGAGGTGCACAGCGGCGGTTCCTGCAGCTTGTCTGCGTGCAGCAGACGTGGCAGCCCAGCCTGGTCTCGCGTGAGCCTGCGTGGGCCTGTTGGGTTGTCATTGATATTCAGAGCATGACAGAAATGACTGGTTTTCTTGATAACTCAGGAAAAACAAAACAACAAACAAAAACCAAAATGACTGGTGTTGGCATCTTCAGACACTCAGAGCACAGGAGTCTTGAGACGGGCCTTTCTGTCCTGAGATAGGCGTGTCCCCCAGACCAGGAGCAGTGCAGGCTTCGCTCCAGTTCTCAGGGTCTCTTGAAAGGAACATCAGTGTTTTAATTTTTAATTTATTATTTTTTTCTTTTATTTTTTGAGACAGGGTCCTGCACTGTGGCCTGGGTTGGAGTGCAGTGGTGTGATCATAGCTCACCGCGGCCATCAGTGCTTTTAAGTGACACGCAAGGTCTCGCCAAGTGCCTTACTTCCGAGACTGTTTAATACAGAGAGCGTTCCCCTTTCCTTTCAGAGCCCAACGATGAAAGTGGCGCTAACGTGGATGCTTCCAAAATGTGGCGGGATGACCGGGAGCAGTTTTACAAGATTGCCAAGCAGATCGTGCAGAAGTCTCTGGGGCTCTGAGAACTCGCCTGGCGAGTGCGCACAGACGTGTGCTCCTGCACATGCGTGTAAACACACACCACCAACAGTTCCGAGTTCTCCTTGGGAACACTCAGTGACAGTGATACTCTGTGCTGGTACCAAAAAGGCAGACTTGCAAGAACCATAGCATCTTTTATTATTATTATTATTATTTTCTCACCCCAAACAGGCTTCTCTTCCGAAGTTATGATTTATGTAGAATATCGACAGCTTTCTGCAGTTTAAAGTATTCCTTGCAAGGCGGTTCAGGTAGATTGTTAAAGCTGTCGTCACTACCTCTCCCAGCCGAAGCACCGACAAACCCAGCTGTTCCTGACTTCCTGCGGGGCCCCTCCTTCTTGGGCTGGGGGACCGGGTGTGCCAGACGTCCGGGGGTGGTGCACACCCGCTGTGCTCCTGAGGACCGGCGCTGCGGCTGACGCACGGGAAGGGGGCGACACTCTGCGTGGCCCTCCCAGTGCTCTGCAGCCAAGCTCGGCCCCTCCTTCCCGATCTCCTGTTTTACAAGCAAATGTTTTTCTCATAATCTGTTCACATCTTTTACATTTGTTGAGTATTATAAACCATCACACTTAGAAATACTTTCAGGAAATACCTGTTAAAAATGTGGATTAATAGGAAATGGGGTACACAGACAGGAAGTTTATTGCAGGTCACACAGACGGTCAGCCTGACAGTTTCCCCCGATCCTATCCAGCAGAGCATCTCGGTTTGTTAGGAGTTAGTTAGGTCTCAGTTCCCAGTGCACTGGGGCAGGGACGGGGGAGCCTTAGAGTGTTGGTGAAAATTTCTTCTGGGTCTGCAGGAGTTTTTCTTTCCTAGTTTAAGAAATGAGAAGCTCTAGGATTTTATAACATTGTGGTTGCGCTGGGCATTTAACTGCTGGCACAAAGATCATTCTTGGCAGCTGGAAGTCAGGAGGGACGCCCCCATTTCCTAGCTCAGAGGAGTGCCTTATCCCCCACGACCGGTGCTCGTGGACGTGGGCCTGCGGGGCTCCCAGCCCCAGCGTGGAGACAGCGCTTTCTCGTGATTTATGCATTTGATTCGGTTCCGGCGGTCTCTAGCACGGTCAGCTGAGCGGCACAGCGCGGTCAGGTCACGTCACAAGCAATAACAGATCTGTGGCATGCAGAATCTAACACTTGGCCTGTCTCAGACAGGGTCAATTTAAATAGGAATTTCTATTTTTGAAATAAGGGATGGTCTATGAGGCATACGTAGCTTTTACATGCTCCTTCTCCTTCCCTTCCATGGTGGATCCAGCGTGCGTTGTCTGGAACTCACCCTTGGCATCAAGATGTTGGCAGTTTCCGCTTCTGTGGATGCCGGATTCTTCCTTCTCAGAAGAAAGTCATTTAAAATTCAAAATGCAATACAGGAACGTGTGTTTGGAAGGGGCTGGGGAAGGGCGGTGTTGTACCTAAATAGTATTTGCAGGCAGTTGGGATGTGTCCTCTCCAGAGTGGAGATGGTGGAGCGTGAGTCGCGAGGCTGTGCGCGTGGGGCCACCCGACCACCTGTGAGCTTATGAGATATGGGGAGGGAGGAGAGGCAGTCTCTTTACAAAACAAAGTATTTTTATTCATTTGTATTTATTAAATGAAAAAAAAATCCCATAGTGTCCCTATTCTGTCGTGGAATTTAATTACTATGTTAAAAATAAAGTTATATATTTTCCCCCATTCTGCAGTGTGTTTTTCTTTGTCGTGTTTTCATACAATCAGGTAGAAGTCTAAGACCGGGTCCTGGCGGCTGGTCCTGGCTGGGCACAGGGCGGCACGCAGCCTGACCGTCCAGGCTGACACACGGCACCAGGGTTCCTCACCAGGAATTTCATTCCGAAGCCGTGTGTTAGCTCTGCACAGTTTGCTCCCTTTGTTTCTTGCTTGCTTTCCTTCATTCTGCCCTCTCTCTGGGATTCTGTTTTCTTGGTTGGGGTCTGACTTGAGTGTCAATGTGTGTGCTCACCAACCTGAAACTGAAGCAAGCACCATCCTAGGACATGGTAGGGTGGCACCTGTGACTTGTCACCAGTGGACACCAGCAGGATGCAGGTCACACTGCAGTTCTGCAGGTGCCTCAGAGCACAGCTCACTCTCGTTGCACTTTGAGGTTGCAGCTGTTACCGGATCTGCCTCTAAATCCTTTTGTTTAGCGCATTAGTAAAGAGCCAGGTTCCTGCCACCGTGTGGTACTTACAGTTGGTTTTCCTTCCTTTGCAATCTCGTGTCTGTCTCTGTTCATTCAGAAACATTCTCTGGGATGGGGGCTTCAGGCTTGGCCAGGGCCCAGGTTTGTGTCAAGGCCGCTGGGGCCTGGCTCCCAGACCCTCCTGGCACCATGTTCGGGTGACCGCCTCAGCATTGTCCCAGTGTTTTCCGTATCCGTGCTTTGTACTGTCTTAGAACTCCAGTGCGATGTTGCGTTGGGGGTCTCCAAGACCACCCAGGGACAGTGATTCTCCAGGACTCCCCACAGGACACAGAGGGTCATGGTGTCCCTGCCTGTGATTTCCTGCAGCGAGAGGACACAGCAAGATCACCAGAGAGAACCGGTGTGCCTGCTGAGTGAGGGGGAACCAGGGGCGGGTTTCCAGAGTGCTGGGGGAGGGGGCTGGTTCACAGGACTCGCTGCCCCCCCAGCAAGTGGCTGTGACAGTGCTTGTGATGGCGTCCGCCAGGGAGCTCGGCAGGGACGCCCAGGGTTGGCCATGGGGTGGTCACGTGGGCGCCCTCTGCCTGGATGTGCCGAGATTCCGGACTCCCGGAGCGGAGCGGATGCTCAGCATAGACCGTGGGGTTTGTACAAGCATCCCCGTGAGGCAGGGTGGCAGGAGCTTCCCAGATCCAAGTGTCCAGACGCCCACCCCTGGCCTCAGGATGGCCGTCCCAGGCTTGCCATGTGGACAGACATGTACAGAGACACCCTGAATTTTCCCCATCTGGGGGTTTTAATTAAATTTATTTTAAACATTTTGTTTGCTCCATTATGCTTTGGGGTTTTTATCTCTTGGCGCTAGTTTTCTGCAGTTCACCATGCGGACAGCCATCCTTGGTTTTCCTGCTTGCCCGTCTGCTCCTGGGATGGGGCTTTGGCCCTCCCTGGGGCCCAGCAGTCCCCATTCCCTGCTTGAACTGGGTCTGGCCCCAGGCTATGGCTCCAGCTCGCAGGCCCCTCACACCTGCTGTGGCTTCTTCCAGGTGGTTGCTGTGACGGTGAGGTTACTGGTTTCTCAGAAGTGCTGGCCTACATCAGTTTCCTCAAGGAGCACAGAACCTGCTCTGGCTGCACCAAAGGACACCCCTCACCCACCATGGCCCCTCACCCATCATGGCACCTCACCCACCATGGCCATCCGGAGCAGATGAGGTTCCCATGGGGCCTGTGTGCTGGAGGTGGGAACCCCAGGGGTGCCACGGCACGAGAAGGGGGCAGCTGGAGGGACTGGGGGCTGCGCAGCAGAGCGGGCACCTGCCGCAGGCCGGGTGGATTCTGGAAACCCTTCCTTGGGGAGACGGCAAGGCAGACGGATGAGATGGCACCAGAGTGGGGTGGGGACTGATGCTGTGGGTTGTCCCTGCAGGTCTGGTGGCTCTCATGCAGGGTGGAGGCCCCATCCTCGGAGGGAATGGTGTTGGGAGGTTCTGCCCCTCAGATCCCTCTAGTCTGGGCCCCCCAGTGCCCGGTCCCCCCCTCCCCCCAGGGCCTGGCTTTATCCAGAGGACAAAACAGCATGCAACTCCCTGTGGGGTTGGGAAAGTTCTGCATCCACCCAGCATGCAACTCCCTGTGGGGTTGGGAAAGGTCTGCTTCCACCCAGCATGCAACTCCCTGTGGGGTTGGGAAAGGTCTGCTTCCACCCAGCATGCAACTCCCTGTGGGGTTGGGAAAGGTCTGCTTCCACCCAGCATGCAACTCCCTGTGGGGTTGGGAAAGGTCTGCTTCCACCCAGCATGCAACTCCCTGTGGGGTTGGGAAAGGTCTGCTTCCACCCAGCATGCAACTCCCTGTGGGGTTGGGAAAGGTCTGCTTCCACCCAGCATGCAACTCCCTGTGGGGTTGGGAAAGGTCTGCTTCCACCCAGCATGCAACTCCCTGTGGGGTTGGGAAAGGTCTGCGTCCACCCAGCATGCAACTCCCTGTGGGGTTGGGAAAGGTCTGCGTCCACCCAGCATGCAACTCCCTGTGGGGTTGGGAAAGGTCTGCTTCCACCCAGCATGCAACTCCCTGTGGGGTTGGGAAAGGTCTGCTTCCACCCAGCATGCAACTCCCTGTGGGGTTGGGAAAGGTCTGCTTCCACCCAGCCAACCCGGCGCAGCCCAGCCCGCTGCAGCCTGCTGCAGGCCCGGCCCTGGGAGTGCCTTCTCAGCGCTTGTTGTTCTGCCCCCCACTGTCCTGCTGCCTGCTCCTGGCGCCCACTGTCAGGGTGGCCGGCCCACGTGCTTGAGAAGAAATGTCAGTGCAGGTCACCCCGCACCCTAAACACCCCCTCAAGGGAGGCCTCGGTTCCTGCCCCCAGCTGCCCAGTGCGCGATCCCGAGGTCCTTGATAGCTGTCTGCCGCCCGTGCGCCACTCTCCTGCCCCCCGCCATGCCCTCTGGACCAGGGGTGGCCTCCAGGGCAGGAGCTCCAAGCCAGACACTCCCACACTCCCGGCTGAAGGTACAGACGGGCGTTTCCTCCTCCAGGTGCGTCACACAAACCCACTCATCCAGACAGCCCGGGGCCCTTCCTCGGAGTGAGGAGTTGAGGCCAGGGAAGTGACATCACTTGATGTGAGTCCCTGAGTGCAGCACTGAATCTCGAAGACCCCACGCCAGGGTCTGCTGTGGTGGGCTTGGCATCGGCTGCCGGGAGCACCTCCCTTCGGTGGCACGAGCCCGCTCTGCACCACTCCCACCGCCCGCCCGCTTCCCTGGCTTCAGCTGCTGGCCCTTGTGACACAGTGACCTCACGACCTCCTCCCATCTCATCTGGGTCCTCCAGGGTAGCAGCCACCATGAGGCTGGTCGGCCCACCCGCTGCTGTTGGGTTGCAGTGGGCCAGGTGGCCCCAGGGACCAGCCCTGCCTGTGCCTAGGAGTCCCCGCACCCTGGAGCGGGCAGAGGGGCCGCTCTGAGCGCCCTGGCCACACTCCCTTCTGCCCCGGGGTCCACATTGTCTTCCTCGGGCAGGACCAGGAGCGTGGGGTGGGCGCCCCGCAGGCTCCTCGCTCTGAGCAGCACAGGGTGGTCTCGCCCCCGTGGGGCTGCGTGGGGTCAGGGGCTGTCCGTGAGTTCAGAGGAGCCGCTACTGGCCTGTTAGGGGGCAGTGTGGTGGCTCTGAGTTCTTTGTCGTCGGCAGAACGGGAACACGCAGTAGCTTGCTTTCGCCACCACCTTCCTTCTGAGCTAAATCTGCACTCGCTGTGGAGCTAGGATAACTGGCGGAGGGGACCAATTTGTGCAGATCCGTCCTGCAGTTGGGACACCTTGCAGGGCCCTGTCACTGCTTCATGCTTCACGGCAGCATCCTGTCATGTGATGGCATGATGGCAGGGCTGGGCCGCATCCTGTGGTGGCCACGGACACAGAAGCTGTGTGTGGCACCGCAAGGGCTGATGTCCAGGGCTCGCCCGGGTGGGAGTGGGCAGAGCAGGCCCCCGGCAGTGGGGAGGGAAGAACAGGACCTGCCAGGGTCCTGCCCTGGGCTTCGGGTTGTGGGGCAGCTCCGGCCAGCCTGCTAGGGCGTGGCCTGGCTCGGACCCCAGCAGCGGGGTGAGCCGGGCAGCCAGGTCACCTCTCTGGGCCTTTGTCAGTCTGTGAAACGGGTATGATGGCAGTAATCCTCCAGCCCCACAGAGACCGTGTGTGCAAAGCACCTAGGACACTGGGCAGCTGAGGAGGGGACGGCAGCCTCCCCTGCACCGGGCTGCCCCACCTGTCACCTCCCTCGGAGCAGGCCCCGCCCGGCCCTGTGTGTGCACCAGCCGTGGTCAGGAAGTTGTCCTCAGCCGTCCTGCTTGCCCTCACGTGTGCCGGGGGGGGGGGGGTCAGGGAGTATCACAGCCAGCAGCTTCGTCCCCCAGGAGGATGACACGAGCCACCTCCCAGGCACAGCCCCTGGGGCCCTGAGCTTTGTCGGCAGCAGTTAGCGAGGAGGCCCCAGTGCGTCCTGCCCAGGCCCGTCCACAGGGAGCTCCGCTTGGGCGGGCTTCCCTGCTAGGGCGTCTCCCACAGGGCGGCCTGGGTGCCCAGCTCACCTTCCCCCCACGTTGCTGGGGACCCTGCCCGGGCCACCATCGTTCCCGTCTGCACCTGAAGAGCTATCTAATCCTGTCCAGGAGTTACCTGTGGTCTGGGGGGCCTGTGGCTGGTGCCCGGCCCTCGGACATGCACAGCTAATCAAGGCTGGGCGGGGAGCGCACAGGCAGCAGGGCCATGGCCCCGGCTCTGTCCCCAGGACTCGTGTCTGCTCGAGCCGGTGGCAGGCAGGAGGGAACTGCAGAGACCAGTTCTCAGTTGGGTGTGCCTGTGTGCGCTGGACTTGCTGGCAGAGGACTGAGGCTGGAACCGGTTCAGATGGGAACGAGACGTGGAGGATTGTCTTGCTAATGGGTCTCTGAAACCCTGGATAATACACCACACGGTTGGAACCACATGAAACAGTCGCAGCTCACGGCAGAGCAGTCGGGGATCCGCGGGTTTCTCCCTGCTGGACTAGTGCCCGCCTGACAGAGCCGCTCAGCAGGGGACGGGGCCGCAGCACGTCCCCAGGTGGGCCAGCCCCGCCCCCACCCTCCAGGCCCCACGTCACTGAGCACGTTGAGAGTGTGTGCATTCATGAGCGTGTGCACACATGTGTGAGTGCTCATGTGTGTGTGCTTGTGTGTGCACCCGTGGGGGCGTCTTTGGAGCAGTCCCAGGACAGCATTCAGCCTGCTGTGCAGCTCTGTCCCCTTCTGTCTCCATCTCTCCCCTCACCGGCTGGGCTGCTCCGTGGGACACCCCAGGAGGGGCCCCTCACCCCAGCAGCACCGCTGGCAATGGCCGCGCAGCACGCACCTCTCCCGCCACAGGGGCCGCGGCAGACCTGGCCCTGAGACCAGCTGGGACTTGGGCAAGACACACACATGCCCTCAGCTGGCCAGCCCTGGGCCCGCCCGCAGAGACCGCAGGGCCAGGCGGAGGTGCCACAATCCCGGGTGGGGGCAGGGTGGGGCGGTGGTTAGGGGCTCTGCCTCTGCAGCGGCTCGGCGGCCTCCCCATCCTGCCCCGGCCTGCCGTGTGACCTCCTCGCTTGGTGGGTTCAGGATGGTCTGTGCCTGGGGGCTCCAGCGACACTCTAGGAAGCTGCCTGGGGCGGGACTGCCTGATGGCGACAGCTTTGCCGATGGAAACCCCCAGGCCTTGGGCCTCCCGCTGGAGATCCCGGAATCAGCTCACCAGTGCCTGTCCCTTTCTGGTGACTTCTGGCGGGAAACTGGCCAAGACTGCATTCAGCGTGGCATCGTGGTCCCCGATCCATCCCACCCTTGTATTGTTGCAGGGGTGCTCAACCAGGGCTGCGTGGCCCCCAGGGACGCTGGGCAGTGTCCACAGACCTCTCTGGCTGTCGCCTGAGTGCTGGTGGGCTGTTGGCCTCGGATGGGCCGAGACAGGTGCGTCAGCGTCCCCCAGAGCCCAGATGGCCCCCGCCACAGCCGCCGGGCCCCAAACCCTGTCGTACCGATGCAGCGTAACCTGGGGGGCTGCTCCTCCTGGATGGGGATGTGGGGGCAGAGGAAGGCGAAGCCCGCCACACACCGGGCACTGGAGGTGGGGCCAACAGGGGCCTGGGGAGCCACCCAGAGGCACCCCTGCACCACCCTTGCCTGGCGGGACTGGCCGGGCCCCCACACCTGTGCACACACGCACACTCGCATGCACGCATGCAGACGTGCACACGTGCACACTCAAACACCCTAACATTCACACTCACGCCTGCACAGGCCAGTGCACTCACACGTGTGCACACCCTCTCACACGCACTGCACACACACCCTCGTGCAGCCCCGGTCGCCAGCCGTGTGCGCCCGGCGTGGGCTGCAGAGTGCACGCACAGGACGCCGTCCTAGCTCTCCGGAGAACGTGGAGCAGCTCCCGGGACAAGCTCCACTGCCCTGGCCTTCGTGTCCCCAGCACTGTGGCTCGTGTCCTTTCCATGCTCTGTGCCCAGGGCCGAGGGGGCCATGAGGGGGCTGTCCGTCACTGCAAGGTAGCGAAGAGTCACCCAGACCACTTTCGTGTTAAAGCACAAGCCGCGTCGTGACACTCCAAGGGCTCCTGCTGCCCAGGGGGGACGTGGGCAGGAGGGCAGGGCCGGCGCAGCCCAGTGCCCTGTGGCCTTGCCCTGCCCTCCCGAGGGCCTGGGTGCTCCCGGCTCCTCCCGGCTCTCGGGTCCCTGAGAGGGTCTTCTCTGTGCTGAGGCGCTGACACCCCTTCCAGCCATGCTGCCCCGGCCGCGCTGTGGGGCTGGGGGAGACGGCACCCATCCCCCCTGCCTGCATCTGTCTTCTCTTTAACGCACAGTTAAAGAGAGTTGGGGTTTTGAATTTTCCAGCATTAAACCATTCTTGCATTTCTGGGATGTGGTGTGCTCTGAAAATCACTCCGTTGAGTTTGATTTACTGGTACTTTGTTGCGTAGTTGCCATGGTTAATTTTCTGTGTCAACGTGAATGGATGCAGGACACCCAGGGAGCTGGTGAAACGTCGTTTCTGGGTGCGGGGGTGGGGCGTTCCTAGGGAAGGTGAGTGCCTGTGCGGGGCTGAGCACCGGAGAGGCTGAGGCCCTGCTGGTGGGGGTGCAAGGCGTCCAGGCCGGAGGGGTGGCGCTCTCTCTCTAGCTGGGCCTCTGCCCCCGCGTCTCAGACGGGGGACACCCCTGGCTCCCCCAGGTCCCCAGCTCCCCCGGGTCCCCAGCTCCGCGGGGTCCCCAGCTGGCAGAGGGCAGGATGTGGCCTTCCAGCCCCCATAAGCGCATGAGCCGGCTCCCAGGGTGCACCTCTCTCTGCCTGCCGCTCTCTGGCTCTCGCTGCCGGTTCGTGCTGGTCCTGCCGTCAGGCCTCGCGGGGCTGGGTCTGTCTGCGGCCACGCTCGGGTTGGCGTGGGCTGGGCGGGGCACTGCGGCTCTAGGGCGTTTCTGTGTGTGCGGCCTGGGGACCAGGACCGCCCTGGTCCACACACAGTCAGGGCCCTTCTCAGCTCTCTCGGACACTCCGGAGAGTTCCAGGGGCTCATGTCCCCACTGCCTCGGCCAGAACCTGGGGTGCTCAGGATTTCTGCCTCCGCGCTGCTGTCTGCAGGTCACACTGGAGCTGCCTTCGGGGTGAAGCTGTGGGTGAAGACGGGTAACGGGGTTTCCCCTCCTTGATCTCTGGGTAACAGCCTGTTCTTCCAGCTCCTCTGCCACAGCGAGCCTCCTTCCTTAGGGTGCTGGACGCCTGCCCTGCACGGCCGCAGCCGGCGGACCCAGGGCGGGGGTGCGAGGGGTAGGAAGGTGCCGGCCACAGGGCATCAGGGCCATTTGGCTTCAGGAACATTCCCCCAAGTTGGCGTGCACAGTGCGTGGAAGAGGGCAGCCTGCCGCCCCCCGGCCGAGGCTGGCGGGGAGCCCTCTGTGGGGGCAGAGACGTCTCCCACTGACTGTCAGGGTGGACGGCACAGGGGAGCGCTGGGCCTGGCAGGGCGGGAGGGCCAGGCTGGCTGGGGAGCCAGGGAGCGGGCTGGGGGCTCTTGTGGGGGTCCCGGGTTCCAGCACGGTGAGGGGACAGCACGTCCAGATCTACCTTCTGGAAGGCCGCGTGCTGCCGGGAGCAGGGATGGCGGGGCGGGAGCGCAGGGAGCAGAGGCTGCCATGGGACCCGGGACCCCCAGCCGCACAGCGAGTAGGGGCTGTCCCTGGCTCAGACGAGCTGCCCGGTCCCCGCGTGCACGGCCAACCGTCCAGGGCGTCAGCGCGCAAAGCCGCCCCAGTGACGTCTGGGGCTGCCGCGCCCCCAGACGCCCCCACTCTGGAGCTGCCCTCCCCGCTCCGCCCCGGGCGCTGGCACTGCGTCCATCAGATAGCGTCTGGCTCACCCGGCAGCTCTCCGAGTCCGTGGGCCGCTTCAGGTACTTTCATGCACCCTCCAGACAATGATTAAAAAGTCATTAAGCTAAATTTAGCCTGATTGTCATAAGCAAATGAACCATGTGAGTCATCCGTGACCTGCCAGCCTGCACTTGTCGGCTACCGGGCGACCGTCGCCGCAGCAGAGGGCTGGGGTCCCAGCAGCGTCCACCTCAGGGAGGGCAGTGACCCCTCACAGAACTGCCGTGGCCACGTCCACTCGCAGGTGCCACAGGAAGTCACAGTGTGAGCGGGCGCACGCCCCAGGCTGGCCTCGTGGCCGAGCATCTATCTCCATGGCCAGGGCATCCTCGCCGGCCGGCTGGCTGGGTGGGTGGGGCAGAGAGGCCCCGTTGCACGCCCAAGTCTCACCAGCATGTGTCCGCGGCTGTGAGGCCGGGTCTGTCTCCACAGGGTCTGGAGGCCCCGCAGAGCGGACCGTGGGTGCCTTGGGTCCTGCCTGGCGTCCCCACCTCCCTGCCCCCCCTCCCGTGTGCTCCGGGGCTGCCGGGAAGCCACGGCCTTCCAGAACCTCCCGCGATCCTGAGCTTCAGTAGGGGCGCCCTGCCCCTCCTCCGCCACTCCAATCCTGCCCGGTCTTAAATACGTTTTAAAAATTAATACCACTTGATGTCAATGAATAAAAAATGTATAAAACGATTTAATTTTTAATTTTTTTTTTAAAAAAAGTAAAAATAAATGAGTAAAAATAAAAATTAAAAAGTAATTTGAATTCTGGCAGGGTTCTCGAGGAAATTACAAAGAGGGTCAAGGTGATATTCTTAATTTATAGCAAAACACTGAAAAGTTACCCTCCCCGCACTTCTCAGTGCCCCCCTCAGGAGCCGGCTCACTGGAGACCCCCCTTGCCCCAGGGCCTTTGCACTGCCGTGCCCTGCCTGACCTGCTGGCCTGGAACCCCGAGGCTCATCCCTCTCCTCCCCAGGCCTCTCCCCACATGTCAGAAGGCTCCCTCCGGCCAGGCCACCGCTGAGCCAGACCCTGCCCTCCACTGTCTCCCCGTGGGCCTGGTCTGTTCTGCCCACTCCACAGAGGACGCTGGCCCAGCGCACAGGGCGGTGCGTGGCGCAGAGGAGCTGCCCCGGAAGTATCTGCGGCACGAGTGGTGCCGTCGAGTGGCCGCGAATCGGGGTCTCCGCGTTCCCAGCTGGCTCTTGCACGCAGGCCTGGGGGCAGGTCCACGCATGCACGTGGCCGGGGAGTGGCTCCGTGCCTGCAGCGGAGGTGCCGTCCGCTGCCCCCGCCGGACGCTCGGCGGGCCCGTGAGGGAGCCCTGCCCTTCCCTTGGCCGCTGCAGTGTCTGCTCGGTGACATGGCTCTCTGCGGCTTCCCCGCGGCGGGTCTGCCCACGCCCCTCTTCTGGTCGTCAGCTCGGTTCTCATCGGGTGGGTCGGTTTGGAAACTCCCAGCCATTGTCCTCTCCCAGACCCCTTCTCCCACTTCCTCTCCGCTTCCTCCTGCAGCCGTGACCTAAGGCGTGTTGGAATTTCTCGCTGTGTGCTCCGTCTCTTACCCTTCCCCTGTATTTTCCGTCCTGTCATCTCTCCGTGGATCCGTGCTGTCTAATTCCACTTTACTAATTCTCTCTTCAGCTGTGAGTTAAATCTGCGTCAAACGCACCCATCAAACGCTTGGCTTCGGTCGCTGCGTTAGGCAGAATAACGGCCCCCAGAGGCGTCCACGTTCTAGTCCTGAGATCTGTGACCATGTCCGCTGCACGGTTTGATAACCCAGGTAGGCTCACATGGGCGGCGAGAGGAGGCAGGAGGGTTGGAGTCAGGGAGGGGTGGTGGCGGGGACAGAGGTTGGAGTTGGGGAGGGGTGGTGGCGGGGGCAGAGGTCAGAAAGGCGGAAAGGCAAGAGCAAGACGCTCCCCGGACTGGGGAGGGAGCCAGCCTGGCGCCTGGACTTCAGCCCAGCGGGACCCACTTTGGACTTTAGTCTCCAGAACCGTGCGAGCACGTGTTGTTTCAAGCCTCTGAGTTCGTGCTGGTTTGTCGTAGCAGCAAAGGGAAATGAGTGGAGCTACTGTAATTTTGGTCCTGTAACTTCTGCGTGGTGTTTCAAACACTCACGTCCGCCCTTCAGTTTCCTGCCAAACGTTTCCAGCTCCTGCCGGAACTTGACACCTCTACTCAGTCGCTCCAGCGTCTGGAGTCTCCAAGCGCCCGTTTCTATTTTCTGTCATTTCGGCCAGTTTCTGTCCACGTGGTCGTGTACCCTTGTGTGCCTGGTCACCTTTGTATGCCGGGCGTTTTATTTGAGAACGTTTTCATAAAACATAATCTGAGGCCTGAGGTCACGTCATTTCCTCCCAGACGGGATTTTAAGCACTGCCTCTGCCAGGTGCCCGCAGGCGCCAGTCCCCGGAGATCGCCGAGGCACCATTTCCGGATTGCCGCTCTCTGGGCCGGCGAGGGACCGGAAGCCAGGCCGCAGGCCACCAAGGGCTGGTGTGTTTTCCGAGGGGGACCCTTGCAGGCCCTGGCATGAGACAGAGGCACGTCCCAGCTGCCCGCCCCATGGGAGAGGCGCAGCGTGGCCGCCCCTGCAGGTGGGAGGTGCCCCCGGGGCAAAGGGCCATCTCTTCACTGTCTGTCCTCTCTCGGGTCTTGGCCCCGTAGCGCTTACTAGCTTTGATGGCATTAATGAGATTTAAGGAGTATTTTCTAGCTCTGTCTTCAGTCCTCAGCAGGAGGAGGGTAGCAGGTCACCTGGCCGGCACCTGCACAGGTGCAGAGGTGTCTGTCTTCCTGTCATTTGCCTCCGCACCACTGTAAGTCCAGAGCTCGTTTTTCATGTCAAAGCTGTATGGATACGCTTTCTACAAGGTTGCCTCTTGCCCCGAGGACTCCCCGAGAAGCCCCTCCACTGGCTGTGAACAGGATGCTCTGAGACGCTGCGACGATGAAGACGGAAGCATCCGCCGGACCCGCCCGAGCGCGCTCGTCCCGAGGTCGGAGCGCGCAGCCTTAGCACGGGGCTTACAGAGCGGCCTGGAGCCTGGCGGGAGCTGGGCTGTGGGGTCAGACGGCCCCGTGTTCCATCCCCGACCTGCCACGCGAGCTCTGTGGCCGAGGGCGGAGGCGTTGCCCGCTAACCTGGAGCCCGGTGCGTGGCAGGTGCGCTGCAGAGTCTGTCGTGGCCGTCATGGCCGTCAGCGCCGTGCCTTTCCACAGGGCTGGGCTGACGCGGACCTCCCCCGGGGTCCCCCAGGGTGGGGTGCCTTGACCCGCTTTCTACTAGAGTGTCTCCAAGGCCACCGTCCTCTCGCAAGACAGCCGCCACTGCCAGCACGCAGGCCTGGCCGCGGACGCGCAGAGCGGGCACTCCTCTGGGGGCCACCAACGATGGCAGCCTGCAGTCCCGAGGGGTGCTCCTCCTTCGTCTTTTCTGGGCACAGACACACGTCCCGACCAGTCTCGGGCTGCCTTGTCGGTGACAGCACCCGCTGACGTGGCCCCCGGCGCTTGGCGCTCGAAACCGCAGTCGCTCTCGGAACGTGTCCAGCTCCCCCTCCAGCCCCCTGGAGGCGCGATCAGATCCCGTCCTTATCTGGGGAGTCCATCTACCACCCTGCTGCACTTACCCGAGGCAGGCAGTGACTCACAAGGCCTTCAGTCTAATGAAGCTGTTGCCCTTGCTGGTTCGACAGCTGCCCGTGCACACACACGCACATACACGCACACACGCACACTCCCCCCATGTCGGCCCCGCACGGCCACGCCCCATGCACAGCTGGCCACAGGGTCCCCGTCCCCGGGAGAATCTGAGCTGCTCTCAGGGCGTGTTGGGACGGGACGGACCCCACCCCGGCATCGCTGAAGCAAAGGCCGAGAGGAGCCTGGGAATTTGCATTTCTAATGAGGGCCCAGGTGATGTCCCCGGGGCTGTTCCCCTGCCTGCCCGGCCCTCTGGCTCAGGTCTGGGTCTGGGCAGGGCAGGGGGAGCCCTCCCGGTGTGTGGCCCGTCTAGGGAGGCACAGCCTGGCCCGCCAGACCCTAGGAACCAGACTTCTCTAGTGCCAGTGAGGACAACAGGACAGGAGAACCCAGAGGATGACACGGGACAGGGAGCAGAGGGCCCCTCTGCACAGTCTTACCCCGGGTCAGATGTTTGTATTCCGGAAAGTCTTTTCTGCTCATCGTTCTTCTCTGCAGACATGTCAACTGAAATCACATCTTCTCTGGGAGGCCGAGGCGGGCGGATTGCTAAAGGTCAGGAGTTCGAAACCAGCCTGAGCAAGAGCGAGACCCCGTCTCTACTAAAAATAGAAAGAAATTAATTGGCCAACTAATATATATAGAAAAAATTAGCCGGGCGTGGTGGCGCATGCCCGTAGTCCCAGCTACTCGGGAGGCTGAGGCAGCAGGATTGCTTGAGCCCAGGAGTTTGAGGTTGCTGTGAACTAGGCTGATGCCACGGCACTCACTCTAGCCTGGGCAACAGAGTGAGACTCTGTCTCAAAAAAAAAAAAAAAAAAAAAAAAAGGAAAAGAAATCACATCTTAAAATGTTCTATGAACATAAAACTCTTTAAGTGCTAAATAATTTCTTTTGGATTTTTTTCCTAGGGTTCCCTTTAAATTAATACTGATACAAAAATGTGTAAAGCTGCACACACATAATTATAATATTTAATAAAATATTTAAAAATACAACAGGCAGTTATTTGGAAAGTGCACCTCTTGCTTGGATGAGTGTTTAGGTTTCCGTGTGGTTTGCGTGTCTGCTACTTGTGTTCATGCACCCCTTGTCACGTACTGATAGAACAAAACAGCTCTCTGGAAATTAAAAGCAAAACGATGATAATGTTTTGGGGCACTGGTTAGTCTGGGCTCACGACCGGTGTTTTGCCGACTGTGTCACACGCGCTATTTAACCCAGAACTGGCTTGCGTGGCTGTTACTTTGGTCTAGGTCGAGGGGAAGCCCGGCGGCCGGGAGAGGCAAGAGGAGAGGCTGAGGCTGTGCCGGACGGGAGCGACTGGTTTATAGCGTTTGCTGTAGTCTATTGTGACAGAGCAAACTGCCCCCAAACTTAGCAGCCTAAAACAGCCCACGCGTGTTACCTCCCGGTCTCTGAGGTCCTGGATCTGAGGTTGGTGGTTCTGGTTCCAGGTCGCAGCTGGATGTTGGCTGCGGCTGGCGAGTCCACTTTCCAGAAGGTTCCGCACGGGGCTGGGGCAGCCAGTGCTTGAGCCTCTACCTGAGGCCGCCCCAGCAGGAGAGCCTGGGCTTTTCCACATGGTGAGGGGGGGCGGTTAGGGGCAGGAGGAGGGAGAGGGGAGAGGAGGAAGGGGGAGGGCAGAGGGTGTGGGTGGAGGGAGTCCCGGTGTGCGTCTGTTTCCTCCGGGAGGCGTTACAGATCCACCAGCAGTAAAGGTGAAAGTCCCCGCCTCCCCCTTGAGGTGTTGCAGACGTGGCCGACACTGAGGCCGAGGTGTGGACACAGCAGCGAGCCCTCCCTCCCGGCCCAGGCCAGAGCGGGTGCAGAGGGGTGCTTCGCAGCATGTTGTTTGCACAGCAAGTGTCCTCGTTTGGAGAGAGAGACACTAGATGGACAGGTGGCAGGTGGAGGGAGGGAGGGAGGGAGGGAGGGGTCAGGGACTTGTCCCAGATGTCTCCTCCATGGACTCCGGGTCCACTCTGCCACCTTTGCTGTCTTCCTGATGTTGTCGTCACTCAAGCAGGGCTGTCCTGGGAGCCGTGTGTCCTCTGGCAGGTGCAGGGGCTAGAGAAGAAGCGGGTAAGGAGGGCTGCCCCATGCTGACTGTGCCTTTAGAGCACCCACTTTGAATAACACACTCTTCAGTTTGTAGTTCAAGGAAAGAACCTATCAAAGTTCTCTGGGCCCAGGAAGGGGGCCAGCCCCTCACTGAGGACCCCGTTTCACAGTTGCTAGTGTCCACTCCCCTCACATCTCTGAAGTCTGCCTGCAGCTGTCTCTCCGGCTCTCTTGCCCCTCTCCCCCTGGGACCATTGCCGCCCCTCTGTGGGGATGTGGATGGTGTTGGTCTGCCCAGCACCTGCTCACTTGTCCCTGCCAACAGCTCCCTGACTGGCCTTGGGCCACACCCTTCAGGAGACTTGGGGCTCTTGGCTCTGGGACAGGAGGAAGTGTAGAAGCAGAGTGGGTTCCTCCTGACTTCCTGTGTGCTGGCGGGAAGGTGAGGCTGGTCAGAGTTTCCCAGGTCAAAGGCCGACCCCCACGGAGGACCTCAGGTCATTGCTGAGAGGTCTCTGCAGGAGGGACAAAAAGCTCAGGCCTTGACTTGGATTGTTCTGAGTAGGCAATGCTTGGAGTTGGCTTAGAGTTGCATAAAATGGTGCTGAGTTCCTCCCACCTGTCTGCCAGCTGCTGGATTTCTGCATCCTTGGAGAGATGGTCTGTGCATATTTACCCAGGTGGTAGCTTGTGAAGTTCACTGTCTTTACTTCTCTTAATGATCTATCTGGGCTCTTGTGTCATGGAAAATGTCCAGATGTACTTCCTTCCCTTCAGTGGCTGCTGAGTGTCCTTTGAATTGACAACACAGCCTGTACTCGAATCCCTTCTCTATTGACAGTCAACTTGTTTTCATCTTCTGTTCCTAAAGACAGCACTGTCACATGTTTTTATACATACATGGAGGTAAATTTATAATCAAGTCCTAAGTAGGAATCACTGGGCCAGAAGGTATTGCCATTTTAAATACTGAGAGATTACCCCCAAACATGGCTCCTGCATCCCCCAGGTACATAAGAGTGATGCTGCCCAACAAAGCAAAGAAGGCATGTGGTTCTGGTTCTGCCTTCCTGACAGTGTGTGGTGAGCTCCTAAGGCCTCTAATAAACTTTCTGGTGAGTGTCGGCTCCTTTTCTGAGCATTCAGGATTAAGACTAAGACGATGACCGAGAAGCTAATGTGTGATTGAAAACCACCTGCCTGCCCCACATTGGGGGAGCTGGCCAGGCAGATGTGACGTGTCCCTATGATGGATCTCAAGGGACCTGCCTCGGTCCGGGCCCAGAGGGCCATGGGAACATCGATGGGATTTAGGGGTTCCAGAGAAGCCCCTGTAGGACATGCTGCCTGGGCACCTAGACACGCAGAAGATGCCCGATTCTATGTCCCCTCCCCTCACTGGGTGCTGGGCTGTGACTGCTTCTGCATCAGGGATCAGGGACTCTGTTCTCCTTGCCACCCGCCATGTGCTGCTCACGGGCAGGCCCCCCATGGCGCTGCTCTGTGAAGGGCACACAGACGCACACCCCACATGCTCCAGATGCAGATGTACTCTCAGGGAAGGTGGGAGAGCCCAAGCAGGGTGGGGTGGAGCAGGACAGAATGGAATGCTCTGGGTGGCCATCTGCCCAGTGAGGCACTGCCCCTGTAATCTCCGCACATTCACAGGGCCAGGCAAAGGGGGCTCTGACCTCAGGCAGGCTCGGAGGTGAAGGACTCGCAGGGACCCCGGGGCTGGTCCTCCTGGTGAAGCCACTCAGACCTGTTGCACCAAGCATGCATGGGCGCTCGGAGCTGGAGACGGTCTCTGTGCACCCAGAGGTGCTCTCCCCTCCCCACACCCCTTGAGGAGTGGGGTCCAGGCTGTTTACAGCCGTCACTTAACACATACACCCCTCGCATGTCAGTGGTGTCGCTGGCTGACAGGGCAAAAGAGTGCCCGTCCGTATTCCGTGCACATGTCTATCTTCTGTGATATAGCTGTGCATGTATAAAAATTCTTGCTGCAATATGCCGAGCTGCTCAGGGGTTATCTCTGGCAGTGAGAGTATGGTTAATTTTCACTTCCCTCCTTTTGTCATCAGCATGTGATGAAGGTTTCAACAATGAACCTATTATTAGTTGTGTCATAAGAAAAATAAAGCTATTTTTAAAAGCAAATGTATGTCTAAGTGATGTCATTTATTTGCTGGATGCAACAGACCACAGCCGTCGTCGGACACGCAAAGCCGGGCTGACAGCAGCCCTCGCACCTGCCAGCAGGGATGAAACCCTAGGCGCCCAGCGGCCTCTCTGCCCTGTTGTTCCAGCAAAGCGCACAGACGGCGCAGGAGCACGTTCTCGCCCAGCAACGCAGAGTGGCCGGCGTGTCGGGAGAGCCCGTGCTGGGACCCGCTGTGATTTTGGAATTCCGCCCCAGGAAAATGCAGCTATTCAAGGGACAAGTCTGGCCAACAGGTTTCTTATATCTGACTTGAATTAACATTACTCCATGCCGGGTTCTACACCCTCCACCTGCCCGGCTGCCCACCACGCACGTCACTGGGTGCACAGTTGGCCGTCCTGTGGCCGGCCGATTCCTGGTTCCAGAGCAGGACTACTACCACGATATGCTTTTGTAAACCTGCTTTTATTCTGAATAAGTAACGATTTAGTGCATCTCTTCTATGATAACGGTTTTTATGGGCTGAATTGTGTTCCTCCAAAATTCCGATCTTGAAGCCCCGATTCCCAGGGTCTCAGAGAGTGGCTGGATTTGGAGACAGGCTCTCCGTGGAGGTCATGTAGATAAAATAAGGTCGTTGGGGTGGCCCTGAGCCAGTCCGACTGGTGTCCTCATAAGAAGAGGAGCTGAGGACACAGACACGAGGGACAAGCCTACGAGGGACAAGCCTACGAGGACAGAGGGAGGACCCGAGGACACGCCTCAGAGGAACCAGCCCCGCCGCCCCCTGACCTCGGACTCGCAGCCTGTAGGTTGCAGGAGGATCCGTGTCTGTGGTCTGAGCTGCTCCGTCTGGGGGACTTGGTTACAGCAGCCGAGCAGACAGACACAGGTGAAAACGATTGTTCTGAATTTATCCAAAGAGCAAATGTGGGAAAGCGTGAGGTCACATCCCAGGTGTCACTTGTGCGGATCTCCGCAGGCTGCGCCAGCTGGGCACGCTGGCATGGGGCAGCCACAGGCTCATGGGGGCGGGAGGCTGCGATGGAGGGAGAAGCTAGGGTGCAGGGGGAGCGTGAGAGGCTGCTCTGCGGTGGGGTGGGGAGGCGTGGGCCCCTTGTCAGCAGCGCGGGGTCACGTGTCCCCAAGACAGCGAAGAGGCCCAGAGGGGACCAGCACGTCCAGGTGGAGGGCAGAGTTGCCATGTTTCTCAAAGTGGGGCTGGGGCACTCCTGGCCTGTGCTGACCTCACCAGCCAGAGCCGCCAGGGGTTCCCGTGTGCTGGACTTTGAGAACCCCTGTCCTAGCAGAGTCCCTTAGAGGGAGGAGGGAGCAAGGCTGAGTGGGGAGGGGCGCCCTCAGGAATGAGGACGCTGGAGAGGGCTGGGGACGGCAGTCCAGGTGGCCGTGGAGGCCCTCGATGGCAGAAAGGGACACGGCCTCATCTGCAGCACTGGAATGGGGGTGGCGCAGAGTTGGGTGGGCGTCGTGGGTCTGGTGGGGCAGGAGCAGGCAGGGCCGGCTGCGCAGCTGTGGGTGGGCGCTAGACAGTGTGGCGGGACGCCCGTCTGCCATGTGCACGGCAGTTCAGCCGGCTCCTGGGCGCCAGTGTAGGGTCTGCAGGTGTCTCCCGGAAACAGGCTAACGTGGGCGGTGCTGGTGGGAAGGCAAGGACACGTGTGTGCTGAGGGCCCTCCCCTGTGGGCTCACAGCTTCCCCTCCCCCACAGCTCCCCCCACCCCATCCCCCACACCCCTTCCCCAAGGCCTCTTCCCCACACCCCTCCCCCATGGCCCCACAGCATGCCCCCCCACACCCCTCCCCCAAGGCCTCTCCCCCACACCCCTCCCCCAAGGCCTCTCCCCCACACCCCTCCCCCAAGGCCTCTCCCCCACACCCCTCCCCCAAGGCCTCTCCCCCACACCCCTCCCCCAAGGCCTCTCCCCCACACCCCTCCCCCAAGGCCTCTCCCCCACACCCCTCCCC